>JAJOOR010005019.1:0-23266 GCA_036250505.1 Solanum acaule | reverse complement strand
ACTATTTAGGGCAAGACTAACTCAAGTAGATATAGGCTTTAAAACGAAAATAAATCATTAAGTCAAAGTGCTCAATTTAAATATCTGAAAATACTGAATGACAACAGTAATAGTTTTAACAAAATATCTTAAAAGTTCTATGAAGCCTCTACTGTTTTAAGACATGTATCGGGACAAGACCCATGACAACCTTAAACAAACTAAGACTGAACTATTTAGGGCAAGACTAACTCAAGTAGATATAGGCTTTAAAACGAAAATAAATCATTAAGTCAAAGTGCTCAATTTAAATATCTGAAAATACTGAATGACAACAGTAATAGTTTTAACAAAATATCTTAAAAGTTCTATGAAGCCTCTACTGTTTTAAGACATGTATCGGGACAAGACCCATGACAACCTTAAACAAACTAAGACTGAACTATTTAGGGCAAGACTAACTCAAGTAGATATAGGCTTTAAAACGAAAATAAATCATTAAGTCAAAGTGCTCAATTTAAATATCTGAAAATACTGAATGACAACAGTAATAGTTTTAACAAAATATCTTAAAAGTTCTATGAAGCCTCTACTGTTTTAAGACATGTATCGGGACAAGACCCATGACAACCTTAAACAAACTAAGACTGAACTAAATAAGTGAAGTCCTCCGTAATCAAGGAGGTCTCACCAAAAAACTATCAAGAGTGTGAAGTAATCTTAACAAAGTGTATGTTGATGATCCTAAACACATGTATATACATCATAAAAAAGATGTCAATTGAATGACAGTAGTACATTGAAAGTACGGGTATGTAATATAGCTGAAGCAACAATAGCTGAACTGAAAAGGCTGCAACAAAATACTCAACTAAATGTAAAGCATAAATAGAAGCTAAGATCATTTAAAGCCTCACAAAGTAAAATATGCTAACTCACTGAACTATATATATATATATGACAATCATTACTATGAGTCTCGTGATAATAAATCATCTCGCCCACACAGGTAGAACTGTCCTATACCTTGCCAGGGTATAGAACAAACTCAACTTTACAAACTAACTTAACAAATTGAATTCTTAGCTACCATTCTCCGTCAGCACCACCATTTTTTATAACGCTTAAATTATCCTCAAAACAAAAAGAAGAGTAAGCGATCGTCAGCCATAAAAATACACAATGAAGAGTCGGGGTCGAATCCCACAAGAAATGATTTAAGGATAAGACAAGGAAATTAAGTATGCAGACCTATTTATTGTAGCACTTTAGAACAATTGGGTAGATAATTTTACCAAATTTACAAAAAGAGAATTGTAATTAAGTATCACAATTAAACTAAAAAACATAGGGATTTCACAAGTAAGAGACCATCTAGAGGTGTGGAGATTGGTATTGATGTCACATAGGGGTACAAGTCCTGCTCAATAGTGCTAAATAAATGTGGATAGGCTAGGAAATCTTCAAAGACACTAATCTTTTTCGATCTCATAGTACCATATCATAGAATCTCCTTTCGGTCTCATCTAGGTGAATCACAAATCAACTCATTACCTTACGAAAATCTCTCTTTCGAGCAGATTTGACAACTAGAAATGCACTATAATTTCTCTTTCGAGCAAACCATAGAAGTCAAACCTAAATTGCATACATCAAGTTATTTACCCACTTCAATTGATCTCTTTCGAACATCTATCGAAGATCTCGAATAGGAATAGTTTGCAACCTTAACCCATGAATTTAATCTCATGCTAAATAACCTAAATTCATAGATGAACAATAATAAAACACAACATAGAATAAGACCCACTACATTAAGTCAACACCTAACCCCATAATCACACCCCTAGAGTTGGGATTTTAGTCACACATCATAAAAAACAAAGAAATTATACTTATGATATTATCAGCCATTAATGTGTTGGAAATTAAGCAATAATCTTCAACAACCACTTTAATTTCAACCCTCAATTGTTAATTACAAGAGTGTTTGAAAAACCCAAAAAACTAAGAAAAAAAGTATTTCTCAATATCAAAATTAAACTATGAAATTAGGGAAAAGTTTATCTCAACATTCCACTGGCCTCCCCCAAAACTTCCTATATTTTCTCTCTCCTGTGGGTTATTTATAGTTTCCCCAAAATTACCCCAAAGATTCCATACGTGACTCATTTGGTGACGTTAGTAGGGCTCACTTAACTCATTTAGCAGATCACTGTTTTCTCTTTAGCTCGCTTTTCTTTTGTTTCAAGCTTCAGGTGTTTGAACCTCAATTGGTGAACTCGATCGAGTCAGTCTTTCACATTCGATGGATCACCGATTACCACCTTGTTCACCCTTTCAACTTTCATTTTTGCTCAGAATTCTTTCACCTTTGGTGATGGACTTCTAGTTCGCCCATTCAACTTCGGCGAATTGCCTTTTCGTCTTTAGTCTGCCGACCTGCCTTAAATATTTACAATTGTGCACACTGTCAACTTGGGTGAGGTCAGACCAATTAGGCGATCCACCGTTTTGGTTAGGCGACTACCAGTTGGGAGTTTGTACTCCTTACAATATTTTTGGCCTCTTTTTCATGTATTCATCATTGCCTTATCCTTTATCCTTCATACCCGAAAAACCTCAAAATATCATCAGGACAGGACATAAACATGCATCGAGGACACTAATTGTTGAACTAAAAATACCTCAAATGAGTGGAAATCTACCACTCATCATAGGGTTCAAGTGGGAATATAAACATGGAAAACAACTCAAAGATCTCGATGCATAATATATTGCAACTCAAAATCAAGAATTTAGAACTTGGAATCGATAACATAATTCATATCAAGAATTCTCGAAACTAAGGGTATAACCCTAGATTAGACTCTTACTGACTGAATTTAGATGTAGGGCATGAGGATGAACTCAGTCTATCACTATGAATAGCCTTACATACATGGAAGAACACTTTTCTTGAAGAAACTCGAAGAACTTGAAGAAGATGCTTGAAAACCCTACCTTTCTCATCTTGGATGATTGCTCTAAGTCTTGGGAGTGCTAATGAATGTAAAAGAGTTGATCAACAATGTTTAACCCTTAATTAGAGGTAAAAATCTTGGGGTTTAAGCTTAGAAGGGGTTGGAAAACACTAGAATACCCCTACTAAAAATCGTGGGGTCGACTCTATGGGTGCCACCTACAGATCATAGAAACTTCTACAGTTCATACTGGTCAACCGTAGATCGAGTACTGACGACTGAGATTTGGGGTCAACTTTTACAAACTAGCTCCTTCCTACGGTCCGTAGGACCCTCTCATAGAACCCAAAGTTCCTCAACTTTTTTAGAACACTCCTACGGTTCCTCTCTTTGAATCGTAGACCATTCTACAAACCATCCTGTCAGTCCGTAGGTCATCATCTGAGACTTGACATTTTCCGAAATTCTTCATCTACTTAAACAACTTCATTTGTGAACAAAAACCACTGAGAGTCCTCTTCTATTCTTATTTAGTTTTATTTTAGAGTATTTTTTTTTAATGTAAACTCCTAACTTCCAATTACGAATATACGTGTTTAGAAGTAATTGTATAACCTTGGAAGAAACGATCACAACGATTTGCAATGAAAGTTGCTTTTAAGACAGTGACTTACCATAATACAATATTTACCATATTTTTTTTTTGGTGTGTTAATTCTTATTGAGAATCTATTTATTTTCCATATATAAATGATAAATATTAGGTAAATGAAAAAAAACCCTAGATATACTATTTATTTATAAGTCAACATTTTGTAGTCTTGGGCTGCTGCACAACATTATTATTGTTAGAGAGTAATTTTTTAAGAAAAGAATAAACGAAACAAGGTTGGACGTGGAAAGGGAAAATCAAGCAGTTGGTTAAAGCAGAGATGGTGGACAAACTGATCGTCGCCGTTGAAGGCACCGCTGCGTTGGGCCCTTACTGGAAAACCATCGTTTCCGATTACCTTGATAAAATTATCAGGTACTCATTTTCATACACTTAAATTCAGTTTTGTTTTTTCTACTTGTTACCATTTTTGTTTCAGTATTTCATCCAGAATTCTGCCATTAATTTTCGTTATTTGGATAAATTGTTGTATCGTCGGCCGGTTTATCTTTCCCTAGTTTAGGATGGGAATTAAAAACTCAACCTTTACACGAATTTAACCAAAATTATGGTCAGAAACTAATGGAATTTAACTCCTGACCTCAGCTGACCGGAGATTCAGACTCCTCTATTATGAATACATTGAGTTGTAATAATCTACTTCAATTATGTTTTAATTATAAAAAATGAGTTGTTTATTTATTCAATTTTGTAAACATCTCTTACAAAAAATCCTGCATTCCAATGCTAGTAAATCATTGAGAAAATGCTATTCTCGGGAAATACCATTTCTCTATGTGATAATCATGTGCACATAGCATTTGAGTTTCTCTGAACTAATTTGGGGAACTTTTGAAGCCTTGATACCGAAGTTTAACATTGAAAAAAAATAATAAGAATGAATGGCTTACAAAAAGTCTAATTCCTGAAGGGAGGCGGTTAAAGAACTCGCAGTTGTTTGCAATGATTGGAATTTCCAACCGTTGCACTTTACCCACCCCTCCCTTCTTATAAGATCTTTTGTTTACATGGTTCTCTCAAACCCTAAACCTAAGTTGCTCGGAATCTCCAAAAATGTTGCCGCACCCTTGTCGGATCCTCCAAAAATGCGCTACTTTAGAAGGATCCGACATCCTCCTATGACATTTTTGAAGAGTCCAAGCAACATAGCCTAAATCTATATAACGTAAACCCTACTTACTATTTCTTGTTCACACAATTACTATTTCTCCATGAATTCTCTTGCAACCTTCCATCATCTCGTATCTCTCTCATCTTTCAATTCTTAAGGCTCTCAATCAGTGATCTTTCTTTTCAAGTTTCAACAGCTATGATCTTTGTTTTTCAGTAATTTGGTTACTCTCTTCTATCTCTCCACTTTGACTACTTAACTGATTTATATTTATTGTGTTTATTTTGAATTTATAGTGGCACCATAGTCTTTCTCATCTGCATTCTTTAAAAGAGACGTAATACTGCAACAATAGACAATGAGGATGTTAAACAACCTAAATGTGACATCAAGAAAACAAAATATATACATTTTACCCCTCAAAGTCAAAATGTAGGAGAAGATAGTCAAAGTGAAACCTATAGGCAACGCAAATACGATGATGGTGAATTATTTAGACCGACAAATTTCCCCCCTTATTCTAGCAAAAATTAAATAGACCAAGCCCTTAGGTATACAGAGAAGCATGAATAAGGGAAATATGATCATTTAATACGAAAATGTTGCTCACCTTTTTCTCTAACTTTTTAGTCGCGCGTTAATTAAGTCTGCGGAGCTTGGAATCAACAGTGTATTTTAATCTTCTGCATGGATGGAGCTATTTCTATGAAAAGATAAGTAAACAAGGTTAATGCTCTTTCAGAAGAGGCATTTCAGCGATAAAAGTAGTTTAGAAATAGGCTTTTTGGAGTACAAACTGGATAAATGACTTCCAATTATATTACTTCCGTTCTTGGGTTGAAGGAAACTAAAAGAAGCCAAGTTAATTGAATTATGCTGCTTAAGACATTATTGCTTTGCCAACTATTTATGCATGCATTACAGTTATCTTTCTGGCATATTTTTCTCAATCCAATAAACTTATTGAGACCCACAATTTCTTAGACTGTTAGTCTCCTGTTAGTTGACTTGCCGGCTCACTACATTCCATGCATAGTGAGATATATAAACTCTGGAGAAGTATTAAATGCAGATTTTAATTTTAAAACTTAAGATTAACTATTGAGAAATCTTAAATGTATATCTAAATTTGAAAATTTGGGCACAATTCGAATGAAGGATTTATTAAGATGTTTTTAATATACAGCCATGTTTAAATGGGAGTATAGTCTTTCCAAGACTACCAGGGAAAATCCTCTATCCATATGGTGTGGATGCAACTCATTTTGGTTATTAACTATATATAACCCTGTCCATGACAAGGTTGATTATATGCCACTCGAGGTCATGTAAATGTTTCCCTCTAATGAGAAGAACATGTTCAAGGGTAAAAAATTATTATAGTCATGGAAGGTACATTAGCGGGTTTCTTTTGGCTAACAATTCTTGTCAACCACTGAGAGGGATAATTGGACCTGCTTTCTGACCGTCTATTGCTGGTCTACTTAATTATAAATTTCTATCAATTTGCAGTTAGGTTTCTTCATTTGAGATGGTTCTTAGTTCTTTCTTGTACTGGTATTTCTGAAAGGTGAGATCATCCAATTTTGAATTGATATCAGTTCGGGTTTCTTCTCAAATATGCTGAGCTGCACATATGCAAGCAAAAACACATGTGTTGTTGAGCAAATGACTGAGAATTCATCCTCCTTCACCTACTCAGCTCTTCCTTTTATCTAGCTTTACCATGGCTATTTATTTTTGTTTGGCTTTCTGAGCTTTTAGCTGAATCAGTTGGGGAGTTTTTTTTTGGCTTGAATGGCTAATGCAGAAACCTCTGCCGTGTGGTTCTTCTACAATTTGATGTTTGTTTAGTATTTGAATCAACACATGCAAAAATTTTTTCATTTGCCAATGTGTTGTTATGGAGCTTGTTCATTGTTGTTCCATCCTTTCAATGAAATAAGATTGTCTTAAAACTTTATATGATGATTGGACACTTTTAACTGGTCATCCATTTCATTCTTCTTTGATATTCTTATTTTCAATTTTTTTCCTGGAAGAGTTTTTGGTTTAGATCCCTCTGATACCTCCTTATGGAACTTTAAAGCCCTAATCGATAGCATCACTCCTGCAGCCACCAAACAAAGAAAATTAAAGTGCTTTCTGTTTCCCCTAATAGTTGGTTGATATATTGTATATATGTAACCTAATATGTATCGAAGCTGTTGTTAATTTATCGATCTCCTGTTCTGTAAGTTGGTCATATTAAACCCCGCAAGTAGTATTCAAGATAAAGTTTACTGAGTAATAGCCTTTTCGTAATTTGTGCAGGTGCTTTTTTGGAGTGGACTCAACTTCACAGGTTCGCATATTCTAAATGGCTCATTTTGTAAACTGGTTATTCTTCTCTAGTATTTATGTGATGGCAATTTTGTATGAGTAAATTTAATATCTCAATATTCATCATGAACAACGTAATTTATAACTCAAATAAGCATGTCCCATTACATTCCATATTGCTGATGAAAAAGAAAACAGTATTCCATGCTATCTGAGTTGAAAGCAATTAATTGTAAGTTCTTCTACTAGCTAGGCTAATTTTACCTTCCATTTTGAAATTCCAGAAATCATCTGCAGCCGATGTGGAGGTCTCCTTGGTCATGTTTAATACACATGGTTCTTATAGTGGTTTGTATTTTTCTTGTTCTGAATTTCTGGTTCTGTTTGCTGATTTAATTGCAATTTCAAGCATGAGAGCTTGTTGAGTCATGCACTTAAAACCATTTTCTATCCCAGTCTGAAATCTCAACCAGGGGAAACAAAAATTTCAGTACTGGTATTATGGTATGTCCAGATGAAATCTGCATCATTCCATGATTTAAGGACTGTTTTTTAGGTGGTTTGTACAATCTCCTTGATGTGGAAATTATCTAATAATGTGATTCTTACATGCTAAATCTATCTATTCAGCATAGAGTTTAGATAACTTAATTGCGACTCCCTTGATCCATGATTTATGAATTATTTTTTTATCTGACTTTCATGAGTCTATAAATGCGCATAGGATTGATAGATCCTCTTGATAACGGCTTACAGTCAACTTCAATTTCTTAACTTTCAAATTGATTTATTTCAGTGATATTCTAGTGGATTTGATGGTCTGTTGTAATTTCAGTGATATTCCCCTCCCTACTCTCTTCCCCAAATAAGGAAAAATGAAAAATGAAAAAACAAATTGTGGCCACAGCAACATAAAACTTTGAAGGGGATTATTCAATTTTGATCTTGTGTCAAAAAAGAATTCTTGTTTTTCAAGTCTGTCTCTCACTACTCTTTCTTTGTCAAGACACATATTTTCTCTTTTTCTTTTTGCTTGACAATTTTATTTCCTGTTCTTCTTCTGTACTACTATCTTTTATGCAGCTTGCCTGGTTCAGCGGAGTGGCTGGACAAGAGACATGGATACCTTTTTGCAGTGGCTTTCAGCTATACCCTTTTTAGGAGGTGGTTTCAATGACGCTGCAGTTGCAGAAGGACTTGCTGAAGCATTAGTGGTGCGTTTCATTGATTTTAAGTTGTTTAAAAAATGAACTTGGCATCTCTATTGTTGTCATGTGATAATATCAATAACCGAAATGACCTTTATGAATCACATGTGATATGTGTTAGACAGAGAATAATATGAATAACGTTTTGGTTTATAACCACCAATTCTGTAGATAGCTCACTAACTTACACTGAAAGCTCTTTTTGAAATAATAATGTACGCAACCCTCTCTAGTTGCCTTACTAAAGTTGTCTGCCTTCCTCGCTTCTAGAGGATGCAAGTCCATCGAGTTTTGACTCTCTCTTGGGCCTCACGTTACTCCCCTGTCCCTTTCCCCTTAATTTTCCTCCATTTAAGTGGGCTCTCAGAGCTCCATCAAACATTGCCATGCCATGTCTTTTTCAGGCATTGTCGCTGCATTACAAAGTCCATTGGTCTAGAGTATTCATAGCTTGGAGAAAATGCTATGGACCTTCGATCCAGATGTTTCCTCACGGTTCAACCCAAACTTAATAGTGAGCCGGTTCAAATTTTGCTTCCAAATTGGTTCACTAGTCCAGGGTTATTATCATCCTTTCATATGTTTCATCTTATTTTTGTTTTTCACCATTTTGAATTCTCTTCACTCAATTCGTTATCGACTTCGACACCATTTTTTCTGGCCAAGAATTTCTTCCTTCAAAATTTCTTAACTCACACTTTACTTTCCCTATCGTCTTCCTTTTCCCCCTACACTCCTTCCTTCCCTAGTCTCCACTAGCAATATACAGCCCCGATTAAAATTCCAGTGTAAATCATAACACACACAAATCACTTATTCTCTCTTTTTCTTATTCCTTTCCACAAGAAGTCTCATCAATTTTTTTTATCAGCTTTTTACCACTTTGATTGGCATAGGGAATACAAAAATAACATATGGAAGATTGAGGTTTAAACACTTTTAATTAGTATCAAACAATCCCCATGAATAGATATTGTCTCTTCCAACATTAACCTCTTTTCACATCTTTTCACCACCCCTTGCCAGGTTGTCTCTGATTTATCTCTTTGGGCTCTTCTTCGTTGTTCATTCCACTTTGAGTCTCTCAATAGGTGGTATCTTCTATGTGCATTGACCTTCTTTTAAACGAACTTGAGATTGCTATCACCATGTTTCAATTAGATTTACCTAGACCTTTGTCCATGAGATTTCCGCATATCTTGCTATTTCCTCTAGCTCCCTTGTAATACTAGCCTCTTCAATGTTCTTCCTTCCCCAATTCTCTTTCCTCTATGATTCTATCCAATTCGTGTTTTCTTTATCAGTGCTGATTTTTTGTTTTCAATTCTTCCAAGAGATAACTTTATGTATTTAAACTCTTCATCCAACTCCATGGAGAAGAGGAGCCTGTCAATTTATTTACATATATATGTAACTAAACTGATGCTTCCTTCAGATGTTTTCTGTACAAAATGGTAACCAAAGTCAACAAAACATGGAAGGGAAAAAACATTGCATACTTATTTCTGGAAGCAACCCTTATCCGTTGCCTACACCAGTTTATCGACCACAGATGCAGAAACTGGAGCAGAACGAAAATATTGAAGCACAAACAGATAGTCGACTATCTGATGCTGAGACAGTTGCAAAGGCATTCCCTCAGGTACTGATCTAAGGCCTTTTACTTTTTAAAATCCTGGCGTTCCCCTCATGTATTCTTCTTCATCCTTTGCTGACAAGTTTCTCTTTCCGTTGCAGTGTTCCATTTCCCTGTCAGTTCTATGCCCAAAAAAGCTTCCAAAACTAAGAGCAATATATGATGCGGTAACTGAGGCCAACTTCATTGATTTCTTTCCTTTTTGTTTATTAGGTTTAAAGACTGTTTGTATTATGTTGAAACTTCAGTCTTCTTTGTTCCTGAGACCTACAATATTTACTGTCTTCAATTTCTCCTAGTTGCTGATTGACTTCCTGCATGCTTTGTCTGACCTCGACAGAAACAATATTATTACTCTCTCTTGAACCAGAAAGTTGCCGACTTTGTGACTCATTTATCATGATTCTATGCTTAGGATTGGGGCAAGTTACATGTGTTAGAATTAGAATAGGAATAGGAATAGTATATAGAATCCTACTTGGTTAAGGATTGCAATGTAGTGTCTATAAATAGGGCTCAATGTAATAATGTAGATACGTAATTCAATAATATTTTTCTCCTTTATTTTTCACATGGTATAAGAGCCAGGTCAATCCTCGTTTGGGCTTTGGGTCCATGCTCCATTTGGGTCTGGGTGTGAAGGGGGAGAGTTAGAGTGGGTTAGAGTCCCACATTGGTTAGGGAATGGACTAGTAATATGCTTATATGGATTTGGGCAATCCTCCCCTCATGACTAGCTTTTGAGGTTGAGTTAGGCCAAAGTGCCATATATTTACAACATGATTATACATGATTTGTGTACGACATATTATATATTCTTGGAGCGTCATTAATGGAGTAATCTTTGGAGAACTTCTCACTCCTTCAATACTTATGTCATGGATAATATTTCACTAGTTAAAAAATATGAATTTATGATGGAACCACATGACATTATCACTTAGTTTTAAGTAGAGAAAGGCGATGCAAGTGGACTTTATAGTTCCATTTGTTTCAAACTCTATGCTTGTTCATCAGAAGTAAGAATATCCATGAGCTCCATAGTGACATCCTCCATTAACTTGTCTCTTTTTCATTTTAGGAGTCCCAGTTTGAGAGTATGCAACATCCTATAGTGGTGCAGAATCATTTAGCCTTCATAAGTGCTTAGATATGATCAACCTTTTAAGGCATTGTGGATAAAGTATTTATCGTTTAAAATTGCCTTGGAATCCTCTATGATACTTGTCTTCATTCTATTATTTCATGATTCTTGACAGTAGGTCTGTCTTCCATGAAAGGAAGAGGACCTTATAATCTTCCTCACTCTGCTCACACTGTTATCCTGCTAGTCTTTTTTCTTTGAGAATTTTTTTAAAAAATGGAACTAAGTGTGAACTTTGCCGGATACAGGGAAAACACAATCCACGAGCAGCTGACCCGCCCATTGATACTGCTAAGAATCCAAACTTTCTTGTTTTGATATCCGAAAACTTCATCGAGGCTCGTGCTGCTTTCAGTCGCTCTGGAATGACCAATTTGGCGTCAAATCACAGCCCTGTCAAGATGGATGTGTCTTCTGTTCTTCCAGTTTCTGGCACACAATCAATTTCTAATTCAGCAGGTTTGTGTAATTTTTAAAAAATCTTATTTTCCACCTTTATCATATACTGACTCTGTAGGAGCGTTTGCTCAGCCTGATATTACCTTACTCATTTGTGTGCTCTTTCTTTGCACTTCCATTTTGGCAGTGTAATTTTGTGAATAGAAATATAGGAATACACACCAAAAGATAAGTTAGTGAGAAATAGAACACGAAAGGAAAAGGAACCGAAGGTGTTTTGATGATTTAGCAACTCCTTGCTTTCCCTAAAAGTTCAATGTTTAATTGCTTTAAGTAGTTGGAGCAGTCTATACCCTGTTAGCTCCCTGAGTCTCTTTTGGATTTTGTTAGCTCCCATCCCTAGCATAGGACTTTTGAATAGGGCTAACAATATCTCTTTTGTAATCAGCACGAAAACAGTGTTCTTATTTCTTCTGGATTTTTGAACCCGAGACCTCATGGTTCTCAACCCACTTCATTGACCACTAGTGTTTTGGTCTCGCTTTTTTTTATGTCTTGCTTTCAAAAACACTGCATGAGATGGACTCAGACAGGCTAGGTGACCTCAAGGATAAAAGAAGGAAGTCTGGGAGTCGCCAGTAATTGAAGCTGTTTGCTTGAAGGTGGTGTTCTGGTGGCCAGAGTGACCTGACGAACATCACAGAAGAAAGTGCGTCATTGGAGGATGGCCAAAAAACCTCACAGGCACCGACATATGGCTTGATCTCGCTGGAATTCTCTGGTCTGTCACCCGCGCGTGTAATGGTCTTTGCCTGTTGGGTTTGCTGGGACTAGGTCATCATACGCCGATGGACTTGTGGTGGTGTTGGTATTGCACTGTGCACAACACCGATGAAAAATAGTTTTGAAGCAGACAACTTTGCTGTCACCAGAAATAACTGCAGGATGACGGTTTCTCTCTCGCTGAAGTCGCTGTATGTTGCACAGTAAATAGTTTTCACGCTAATACCAAAGAACACGGGGGAAAAAGTTGCGTGACTTTAGTTTCTCACACTTCTATTCCTTTATAAACAGACTTTACAATGAGGATATTTGTACTTGTCCAGTGTGGAACACTTTACAATACTGTGAAAGTATACCTAAAAACTAACAAAGTCCAAATGTGCAATAAAGGAAAACTAACAATAATATCCCCCGCTTTATTTTGAAGTTGGCAGGGTCAAGCTGTTGAATAGACAAAACATTTAACCTATAGAAAAACAAGTAAAACCACTATTTGAACTTTATTCATCCTGATATATGTTGGGAATGGTTTCACTCTACTGTGCAATTTCGTTCTGTGTAATCTTTTTCATGTGTAATTTGTTTCAATTTTTGGAGTTCAAGCACGATCAGTTGGATAGACAACTAATTGCTGAACTGTTCAACTCATAATTCAGCTGTAGTGTCTACTGTCTATTGCTAAAATTTACAATTTATCCCTCACCTAGTCTTCCCTAATTTGGTTGAGGTGTGAATGTGGCCACATGGTGATGATACTTTTGGCATCTTTTACATTTATACATCTTTTTATCTTATCTGAGGATTAATTATGTTACATAATGTTGAGAACTCTCTAAAATTACAGTTTTAGTTAATACAAGTCCAAAAAAATTATTGGATCAATGTTTTAAAAGATACTCTTGTGTATTACTGTATTCTAATATAGAGTATGCTGGGATATATAGATTACTCTGCAATTATATTGATGGAGGGATACTGATTTTCTTTTCTATTTACCTCTCAGCAAATGTATCTGTTATGAGTCGACCACCAATTTCCGCTGGAAATATTCCTCCTGCAACTGTAAAAATTGTAAGATTCAACAACTTGTACTCCTGCTTGCTACACAGATATTTCATAGATGCTATGATATTATAACATTTGTTTTCAGGAGCCCAACACTGTGACCTCCATGACTGGACCTGCATTTTCACATATTCCGTCTGTTCGTCCTGCTCTTCAACCGGTTCCAAGCTTGCAAGCTTCTTCTCCTCTTTCTGTTTCTCAGGAGATGGCATCACATACTGAGAATGTTCAGGAGATGAAACCCATAGTCAGTGGTATGACTCAGTCCTTACGTCCGGTTGCTGCTGCAGCAGCAAATGTCAAAATCTTGAATGGTGTTGCTCAGGCACACCAAGTTCTAGGCGGGGGAACTTCTATAGGACTGCAATCTATGGGTGGCACCCCTATGCTTTCAAGTATGATATCTAGTGGAATGGCATCTTCCATCCCTGCTTCTCAAGCTGTATTATCATCTGGGCAATCAGGTGTGACAACAATGACTGGGGCTGTTCCACTAGCAGGAAGTGCACAGAATACGCAAAACTCAGCTCCTTCTTCATTCACTTCAACTGCTCCCAGTATGTCTGGGAATTCAAACATTAGCATTTCACAGCCTTTGAATAATAACCAAGGAGGTGTTAGTATGACTGGTCAAACAGTTCCTGGAATGAGCCAAGGTAATCTACCAGGCACACAAATGATGCCAAGTGGGACAGGGATGAACCAGAATATGCTGACTGGGCTGGGTGCAACTGGTTTGCCTTCCGGAACTGGCACAATGATGCCTACTCCAGGGATGTCTCAACAAGGACAACCAGGCATGCAACCAGTTGGTGTGAACAGCACATCAGCTAACATGCCTCTATCTCAACAGCAAACATCTGCTGCATTGCCATCAGCTCAATCAAAATATGTCAAAGTTTGGGAGGTAAGACCGATTAATCAGTAGAAAGGCTGAAACTGGACTGCGGACTCTGTTCCTAACTTCCTATAGAAACTAACTCATGCTTTTAAATTTTCATTGTCTGAACAACACATAAAGTAGGAATTTTATGTATATGTTCTCTTAGACTGCAATAGGTTATATTTTCTTGATGTTCTCTGCTGGCACTTCTTATTTTGCTTTAAATCAATCAGTCTCTAATTCCAAAATCATTTGGCCATACAATATCTGCTGAGATTTCTATATCTGATACTTAGAAAAAATGGGATTTTATTTTTTCTTTTTGTTTTTCACCATTAAGAGGCCAGTATAAGCTTAGTTTAACATGTGATTTTTTGAAAACTTTCTGTCTCTCTTCTGTTATGTGGTGTAACAATGTAGTCATTTCAATGTAACAATTCTGAGTTACAATGCCAAAGATTATTTTCTGATAGTAGTAACTATTAGGTGTTTATTGCATATATATGGTGATTATGATTTAAGGGGAAATATAATGCGCTCCCAATAGGATCTAGTGGGTTGCCATTGACTGCGATATTTGCACCATTTCTCTGGGCACCAGCTATATGTATCTCAGCCAGTTTCATCCTTTCATTTTGTGTTGGATTCACAATTGTTAATGTCTAAATTGATGTTTTTGGGGTGTTTGAACTTTGATATCCAGTTGCCTATACTATTTGATTATTAAGATGCAGTTATATTTAAGAGGGGTATTTGAGTAATTTCCTGATAATTCTGTAAATTGGCAAAGAAATCTTTAAAGTGGATTTGGAAATGACTATTATAAATAGTTTTTCTGGAAAATCAGCTATCTCCAATCTTAGTTGTCTTTTCACCACTAGCGGCTACCTCGTGTTTAGTTGCTGGGTTCCTTCTTTCTGATTCATTTCAGATGTTTGTCTTAGAAGATGAACCTAATGTGCCAGATGTAAATATTACAGAGAAAATGAAGAAACAATACTAAGAGGTAAGATGGAGTTTGATTTTGTGGGTGGACTGGTGGGTAAGTATGAGGATGATTTAAATTTGTATATTTCATGCTGGTGCTTCCAAATTACATTTTTGAGGAACTGAAACAAAAGTGTTTCCATGCAAAATGTAGTCTGATTAAGCTTCCACATTGATGGGTAAATGTTGCAGAATGCTTACACTTAGGCTTGCATCTGAGTACTCTTTTAGAACAGTGTGGCAGTCAAAGTGAAGTCCTAAACCTGCCATCTTGTGATGCTAAGGGCTAGACAAAATTGTTTGCTAAAACTAACCATGTGGGTTTGCATGTAGCAATTGTTCTACCAGATAAACAATGTAGTTTTTGCTTTTGTTGAATTCAGTGATATGTATATAGTTGGCTCTTTCACTTTGTTTTTTCCTCTAATGCTTTATTAACTCTGGTATAGTTATCTCGGTGAGGTAAAAGATAGCTCAGGCATATAATGCTTCGTAAGTCTTTTTCTTTGAGAACTGTTTTGAGTTTTCCTAAGTCACCTTACAGTTTGATTTGCTTGAACCATAACATAATATTGCTGATTTACTAGTGGTTGCTCTGATGTTTCGGGCTGAGGATAGAACTTATTCTGATGCATAACCAAATACTATAACTTTTGAAAGAAACAATTGTTTGAGACTTCATGCAGAACCAGAAAAATCATACTTGAGGTTGTAAGAACACAATTTTGAACTTATAGTTTATACTGAGGATATGTCTATACCCTTGAATAGTGATAATATGCAAGTTATATACAATAATGAGAAACTGGGTTGGTATTTATTCAATTTTTTTTACTGCCTGTTCTTTTCAAGAACTCTGATTATTTTGGTATAAATTTTAGTCATCCCAATCGTGTTCATGTTTTCCCATATCTTGTTTTCTTTTAGAAACTACCTACAGGAAGCTACATTTCTGTATGATGTTAATGAAGTACTCCTGATAATTTGTAATGAAAATGTTGCAGGGAAACTTATCTGGTCAGAGACAGGGCCAACCTGTATTTATTACCAGATTAGAGGTATGCTTATAACTTGTCTTATCGGAATTTCTAGTGATTTTGTGTTTTTTGATCTTTTTCTAATGGTTATCATTAAGTGATAGTGTCTTAAAGAAGGCAATCCGGCTTTTGTGTTGAGACATGAAGTATTGCCTAATTATCTCTTCATGTTGTAAAATTGTTTGCTGGATCTCTACTGACTGTACAAAATCTCGTGATCTAATTTCTTGTGGCAGGGGTATAGGAGCGCCTCAGCTTCTGAATCGTAAGTTTTCATTTTCATAAATGCTTGATTTAGTGATTTCACAATGCCACTTACAATAAACAATCCTACTATGATGTTTATTGTGTTTCAATTATCGCACTGTTTTGTTGTTGTTATGCTCCCTTCTGGTAGACTTTGCACTGTTTCCTTGTTACTTGCTATATTTTCTTTACGGTCTCCTTCTTCTTTGTACTTGGATTTGCTGCACTTGAGCCGGGGGTCTTTCAGAAACATCCTCTCTAGCTCCTCGAGGTAGTGGTATGGTTTGCGTACATTCTACCTTCCCTTGACCCCACTTGTGGGATTTCAGTGGGTATGCTGTTGTTGTTGCAATGGTCCCATTCCTTGTTGGATTGTGAAGGGACTATATTTTTGTCTTTCATAAGTAGTAAGGAGATTTGGTAGTTGTATTTTATAGTGTAAGTTTAGCTATGCTACTGTATTTTCCATCTTCAAATTGCAAGATCTTTTATTTTACACCTTTTTTTTGAGATAAAAGATCTTTTATTTTACACCTAAAGAACTCTGTTGTCATGATACACTTGATCTTTCAAATATAGCAAGATCAGTAAATGGTAGAGACACCAAGGAATTCCTGATTAAGTTTTAGAAACTTGTTTTGTGAGAGATTTATCTTTTATAAAATTCTTTTTTTCTACAACTGAGACATTATTCTATAACACATTTCCCTTTTCAAATTTTTCTCATCTGGGAAATGAGCTAATTTTCAAAAAACACCTTTTCTAATTGGACTCGGTCCTTTTTTGATGAGTCTCTCCTCCATGAAGGAGGGGAGAGCCTATTCTCAGCCGGAGATAAGTCATTTGAATTAATCGACATTAGCAAAGATCGGGTCAGATGGTTTTTGCTTTAGAAGCGCAGCAGAAGGTTCATTAGCAAGATCGGAATCTATGAAAGAAACTTGAGGTGGGTAAGTGGTGCTTTGAAAGAGGCTTCACAGGGAAAGGATAGTCTTTGCTGTAGATGGTGTAGGAAGATAGAGGCCTACCTATACAAACCTTATCAGAGCTTAACAGTTATGGTAGGTTTGTTCAAATTGAGGTGTGGTTGGGTGACAGGAAATCATTTGGTAATCATTCTAGAAATTATTGACAATGGAGGATGGTGTGACATTACAGACAAAATCCTGAGATTTCTATGGAGACCACAATAACCAGCGACATAATGGAAACCCCATAATCAGGCAGTAATTTGTTTTGAAGTAGCAAATCCAGAGCTTTGGCCTTCAATGGAGACAAATGGTGCTGTAGCAGTCCAAAACAAAATCAAAATCAGTCTAGAGGCTGAAGCAAATAATGCCCATCTTCTTACCAATGCCTATTTGGGAGATTTAATGATCCTTTCAACATATCTCCAAGTCAAAAAGTTGTTCAGAAATGGTTTCTAAACAGATGGAAGGTGATTGTCTGCCTGTAGGTGACGTCAATTGCGCATAATCTTTCTCAAAATGCCTTCTCGTCAAGAAGCATTTAGAATCAAGGCGCAAGACTGATACTAGAATGGCAGAAGGTTATCTCCGGAATTGTGTTTGCTGGTTATAGGGTTAGCTATGATGGATTCAAAATCTGATTATAGATGGATAAAAGTATTTGGACTTCTAGTCCATGCTTGGTCAGGAACTTCCTTTAAAGTTATTGGTGATTTGTGCTGTGGCGGCTTTGTTGACATTGATGAAGATACCGAAAAGAAGACCCACCTTCACTTTCTTAGAATTTGTATCAACAAATCAATTGGAAGTCTTTCGAGTAAAGCTAGAATTGATTGACAGAGAATGGAGTTATGAAATTTCAGATGGCCACACAAAGTAATGGGTCCCGTCTGGAAGGCAGATTGCAGCGACAAAGGTATTGCAATTAGTGGAGGTTTGTGTATTGAGCCTTGCACACGTCAAATCCCTAGAGAGGTCTGGCCACATCTACAACACGTGCCACTAGCCTTTTTAAAAAAGCCACATGCTAAAGAGGTGGGGCCTCAAATCACAAATAATATTTCAGGACGAATTAAATAGAGAACTGGCCTCCTACTTCAAAGAAAATGGACCAGGTCTACTATACTGTCTATACTTCAGGCCTAAAAAGAAGAAAAAAGGAGAAGCAGATCTAGAAGGCTAAATTGATAGCCCAAGACCCATGCCTTCCTAAACCCGACACTCTTTCTCCAAGGATTACACTCGACCCTCTATCCATTAAGCTCCATGCATTGGAGCTTACACGGATGATTTCTGACTCAGAGGGGAGCATTTTCCCAAGCAGCTGCAATGTTGATGAGAAGGAGAACTACCTCATGAATTGAATTTTTCTTCAATTTCACCACAAATCATGGATTTAGTACCAACACATGGCTCAAGATTTGATTATTCATCTCAATCTTACAATGACACTCTCTTCCATGGCACGGTGACAATTCTGTTAATCAACAAATAGTTCAAACTCTATCAAGAATTTCCTTATCAAAATATGGACAAAACTGGTTATGGTAAAGGCTTGCAAAACCTTTGAGGTTAATGTAACAAGCTTAGAACATGAATTATTGGACATGATCTTAAGAATGGAGTGCGCTAGAAGTGAAGACATGAAAAAATATAATTACGATGTGTTAACTAATTGTCTTACACTGAGCCTTACTTATATCCATAGATTACACAATCCTAAGTGGCTTGGACTCTTCACTTTTGGTGCCGCACCCGTGTCGACACGACATGGGTGTGGGTGTGGGATCCGTGTCCGATTTGGTCAACCAATTTTGGGTGCTTTGACCAAAATCGAGGGGGAAAGTCTGGACAATTTAAATGATTTCTATAATCAATACAAAAGCTAAGGTGAAATTGAAGTTAATAGAATACCTTTTATATAAAATTTCTATGCCACTCTTTTTCTTTGATCTCCTTCCAGAATTCTCTTCAAGTTCACATAATATCTCATAATTTAGGTTTTATAACTCTATTTTTGAATATTTAAATTATTTTTAGGCAAATCCCCACACCCGTATCCATATCCCCGAATCGTAAAAATTAGATCATGAAGGATCTGACCTTTAGATCCGCACCCGTATCGGACACTCGAGTCCGAGCAACTTAGACACAATCCATATCCCTATAAATGCGAGACACAAGATACTATTTTATACAGAGATTGTGTAACACCCTCCTCAAGCAGGTGAATATAAGTTATTTACACTGAGCTTGTTACAGATGTAACTAATACGAGGGACAGGGACTTGGTGAAAATATATGCAAGCTGATCATTTTAATTTAAAGACTTTGTAACAGTATCTCCTGAAAGGTTTTTTCTCCGATGAAGTTACAATCTATCTCAATATGTTTAGTCCTCTCATGAGACACCAATTTGATGCACCACTTGATTATGCCACTCAATTTCCATACTTCTTCAAATTCAATCCTTCAAACAACCACTTGCTCCAAATTAGCTCACATGTTGTCATATTTATTGCTTGATATTATGTTCTGGACTAGATTGAGAAACAACACTCTATTTCTTCCTTTAACAAGGCACTAAATTACCTGCTACTAAAATACTATAACCAGACATAGAATGTCTATCATAAGGTGATCCTACCAATCAACGTTGGTGTATCCAATGATCTGCTTATGGATTCGAGCCTCGAGTGTCAATGGGTCCTAGCATAAGCTTAACATTCAGATCCATAGGAGTGCCTAGGGGTTTACAACCCATCATTTTTGTCTCTTCAAGAATCTCAGAAGCATATTTTTGTTGAGAAATAGCAATACCTAATACCCTTCAGGATGACCCAATGGAATGGTTTGGGCTTGGGACTTCTATGTTGGAGGTTGCAACTTCGAAACCCCTTGCTAGCAAAAACAAGAGGTTTGCCTTCTTGGTCGAGCTCGTCGCACTGGGACTGCCTAGTGCGGATTACCTCTCCTGTGTGGTTTGCAAGCTATTGCATAGGTGTGAAGGGGTTTTACCCAATGCGCACCCAAAGGATAGAGGTTGCGGGTTTCTCTTGTCATCAGAAAAAGAAAACAATACTTAACCTAGGTTGACAGACCTCAATACCTAGAAAATAACTTCAATCTACCCTAATTATTTGTCTGGAAAAGCCCAAAGAGATGTTGTTTAGACTAGTGATACCATCACAATCATTGTCAATAATAACTATATTGTCACCATAAACCACTAAATAAATACAAACTTGAAGTTGAATGTTGATAAAACACAACAATCAGCTTCACTACGAGTCATGCTAAGTTCTTAAATAACTATGTTGCATTTACCAAATCAGGCTTGAGGAGATTGTTTCAAACCATAGAGTAACCAGTGCGATCGACATACACTACCACTAGACATCCCCTGAACAACAAAACCAAGTGGTTGCTGTATATAAACTTCATCATCAATGTCTCCATAGAGAAAAAACATTCTTAATGTCCAATTTATCAATTGGACAATGGCGAACAACAATCATGGATAGAAAGAGGTGGACATATGCTATTTTAGCCACATGAGAGAAAGTATCACCACAATCAAGCCACATATCTGATGATATCCTTTGGCAAGAAGGCGGGACTTAGCCGATCAATTTGGCCGTCTGGACCAACTTTGACTACCTAAACCCAACGATAGCCAACAATAGATTTCCTGAAGGATGAGGGGCAGGTTCCCAAATACCACTTGCGTGTAAAGTAGACATCTCCTCAATCATTGCATGTAGTGATGGCAAATGGGCGGGTTGGGTCAAATTTGGGCGGGTTGAAAATGGGTCAACATAAAACGGGTAATAATTCAACCCGCCCATATTTGATATGGGTAAAAATGGATTGGGTAAGAAATGGGTTGGGTAAAATACTAGTTTACACATATTTACCCATATTTTCATGTGTAAATAGTACTCTACTTAAGAATTCAACACGGTGAAAATATTTTAGTCTTTTTTTAGATGAAAAATGTTGAAAATGCTTCATTTAGTTTTATTGTATTATAAAAGTAAAAAAAAATCCTATAACTTTTCAATATAAAATAAAATTATGTAATAACAAGGGGAAAATATTTTTAATTTCAAAGTAAATGAATATTTGCATTTTAGGACTAAAACATGCTTAATGCACTTTAAGCTATGTCAATACTAATACATGATTTGCTTATTATTTATTATCCAATATAAAATTAAACAAATAAAAAATATAATTATTACATTTAAAATATATATTTTTGGAGGGCCGAAGACTTCACCTTTTCAATTTTAGTGAAAAATAATTAGTTCTATAGAAGAACATAAAAAGCAAGAGAAATTACAATATTTTTAGTGATATCATGAATTTATAGTGAATAAAAGTTAGAAGCTTAACCCATTTGACTAATCCATACTTTACCCATATTTTACCCATAGTTTACCCGTATTTTTATGGGTTGAATATGGGTATCAACCCATATTTTACCCATGTAAAAAATCACTCACCCAACCCAGGGGCGGAGCTATAGCCTAGCAAGGGTGGTCAGATGAACACCCTTCGTCGGAAAATTATATCGGGTATATAGGCAAAATATAGTCTAATATCTGGATATTTATTAATTGAACACTCTTTGACACAGCAAAAGCAGATGGTCCAGCGGTAGGCACGCTCGTTCACTTCATGGAGGTCTGGGGTTCGATTCCTACTAGCTGTATTTTTTAATACAAATCTCTTTTTAAACAAAAAAAATACAGAAATTTTTGTGCACCTACTCATCGGTAAAAAAAATGTTGTGTACCCACTCCGCTAAAAAAAATATTTATAGACTCTTTAAAGGTTGAACACCCTTGGCGAAATTTCTGGCTCCGCCACTGACCGAACCCATTAAAATATGGGCGGGTTACCAAAATATGGGCTCATTTTTTTACCGGCACTAATTGCATGCAACCATAGTGGATGAGAAATTGCTTCACCGGTAGACTTAAGAATGGAAGTAAGTAGCAGACAAATAGAGTTCTTTTCAGCTGTACTCTAGCGTTGGATAGACAGATGAGATCTAGCCAATCTTGAAGTGTTTGAAAAATAGGATTAAGCTATATTACAAACTTTTGGGGTGTGCTGGCAGCATTAGTTGGATGCTTGTGATTCCTTTGATGAAAGTTGTACTTTCTCGGATTGCATTATGTTGGATTAATGTGTGGAAGGAATCTAATTCTCTATGGTAACTAATTCGGCATTATGCAGCCTATAAATGTGTGGAAGGTATCTAACTCATAATTTTAGTTTTCAGTTATAAGAGGCTTTAGTCGATGTAAAAGTTCCTAAACAAAATGTGATTCTTCTTTTGATTTGTGGAAGCTACATAGGAATGATATCCAGGATGCTCTTATGTATTTGAAGCAAATGATGTCATTTCTGGAAAATTGTCTTTTTGTTCTTCTGTTATGCATCTTTAGTCTTCTTTTCACTTCCATAATGCAGTGTTTTTTAAACTGTATCAACACTTAGAATTGATTTGTCCTTTGTGTTTTTGTCAGGCTTGCTGCAAATTGGCCTCCAACAATGCAAATTGTTCGCCTTATTTCCCAGGATCATATGAATAACAAGTAATTCATTTTAGATCAACTAAAGTTTTGCTTGGTGGATCTTTTTCATATTAGAAACAGATTCTTATTATGTCGTCCACAGTGCAATTTACGGCTTTCTGAAAATTACATCTTTGTTTTGGATCAGACAATATGTTGGGAAGGCAGATTTTCTAGTTTTTCGGGCAATGAACCAGCATGGATTCCTTAGTCAGCTGCAAGAAAAGAAGCTTGTAAGTGTTCTTACTTTTAAAGATTGAGTTTCTGCAGCTAG
>JAJOOR010005018.1:0-36811 GCA_036250505.1 Solanum acaule | reverse complement strand
TGTTACACTTGAGCTGAGGGTCTTCCGGAAACAGCCTCTCTACCTCCACGAGGTAGTGGTAAGGTCTGCGTACACTTTACCCTCCCCAGACCCCACCTAGTGGGATTTCACTGGGTATGTTGTTGTTGTTATCTTTTACTACTGATACATCCACCTAGCCTTGTTCAACTAGTAGAAGGCTATGTATATGTAAACACTACCAAATATTATTGTTGCTATATAAACACTAATGTTTTATAACAAAATCAGTTTGTATCATATTCATAGTTATGTATATGACACATAACTTTGTTATATATCTAACATAGTTATGTATAACATGTTGTTAAGTATCTACAACACTGTTTTATAGATAAATCAATGTATATCATATTCATAGTGTTTTTTGTATATGATACATAACTATATAAAATTTCGATTTTTTGAATCTGTTACGATTTTGGAGATTTCATAGAAAGAATATTTGAAAGTTGAATTGTTTGGAGTTGTCATCATTTTGATTTGCATGATTTGGGAAACTGACTTTTAATTTTATATTTTTCATATAATTTTAAATATCTAAACTATAACTTAATATATCAACATTTAGGAAATTTTTAATTCATGAATAAAAGTAAGATATTTCAAGATTATATTAAGTTTGAAATTAAATTAATTTATTATTTATTTTTCGTAAAAAGAGAGGAGAAAAAAAGATATCACATGGGAGCATGTGTGAATAATAATAAGGCCGTTGGTAAACGATGTTGTACGGTGGATATAGTACGGTTGCGACCCACAAAGTCACACGTTCCATTATTATTATTATTATTATTATTATTATTATTATTTATGTATAAAATAATGAGATTGTTATTTTAATAAGTACATTACATATATGATTGGTAGGCACATCATCAAATTAAAAAAGTCTAATATATGTGCACGTAAGTCAATAACGTATCTGACTTGTCCAATAAAATACTACAATTATAGACTACTTCTTATACTCTTTCAATGGCCTCTTTTTTTGTTTTTGTTTCTTAGGTACAAAACTTTTACTCAATATTGCACTCATCCATGAACTTCTGTTTTATCACAATTATGCACTCAATTTTTTGGGAAAACCATCCAAATATGTTTATATATAATCTAAAATTGATTAATTTCATCCATTATTTTGTTACGCCATTGGTCCATTTATGTTTTTCTTGGTTCGTAAATCTTCTCGTATTTTCCCTTGTATTGATTGAGCTACACCGTGAAAGGCTTGTATAATTTTTTCGAAAAAAGATATCAAACGTTTTACTATGATTCAAAATTACCTTGACGTTAAAGCTCAATTAGGGGTCGAGAGGTAAAATGAAATTGCTAAAGACGGGTAATATTAAACGAAGTGTTTAACGTCAAAGTTGCTCAATTTTGAATAACATAAGGATAATTTAAATGTTACTAAGGTACCTCCATTCAGATATACGTTCACATTTAGATATATGTTTTGGATATTCAATTGTTCTAATGTCAATTTATTCCGTTTACTATTCTTGTGGTGGTGTGATATCCCACATCATTTTAATTTAATTTCTAATCCCTGTTTTGTTTTTTCAGACCTTATTAAAAAGTTTATGAATTCAGTTCCTCAATGACCATTATATTCAAAACAAATCTTATAGTCAGCCAGCCCATATGATGTTGCTAGGAAGGAGGCATTTAATTTGCTGCATTTTCTTTTAAATAAAATACAATTGGCCCCATTGCTAGCTGTTATACCATCATTTTATGAGTCCAACTATTGAAAAAAAGAGAGGAGTGAACTCTTCCTAACAATTATAAAAACAAATACTCCATTCGTTCTAAAATAAGTGGTATTTTAGTCTTTTTATTTTGTTTAAAGATAAGTAGTATTTTTAAGATTTCAAAAAGGATATAATCTTATTCTTTCAAAATCATCTTTATTTCAATACAGGAATAATTATAACGTGTCCAAACTAAAAATATTACTTATTTTGAAAAGGAGGATTAATAAACAGTGAGACAGGAGACAGAAAACCATCTTGAAGGAGGTGAAGTCAAATGAAGACGTCTTTGAAGTTTGAACATATGAAATCAAATCCTTTTGTTCTTTTAAAAGTCATTTGGTTTCTTCAAAAAATCTCCAACATGAATGCACCGAGATCATGGAGGACATAGAGGATTTGACCCAAACAAAGATAAATACTCATAATATATTCGGATTGTAACTTTATTATTTATTAGAGACTTGTAAGATTTTTATAATTGGCAAAAGATTCTACTCTATATATTACTATATAAATATTGACTGCATAAATAAATTTGATTTACACAATTAGTGTAACTTCCGATTAGACCGAGACGGTATATATCTTTTTGGATCTAATTATACAATGAGATAGTAGTAAAGTAATTTTTACACTATTAATTTAAATTAACTCGCAATAACAGGTAGTCGTTGTTGATACCAATTACCATAAGTTTGTTACCACAACTCGACTTTTGCTGAATTAACAGAAAATTTGACATGTTTTATTTAAATTCTCCTTAAATTATATCTTATCTTAATTATCTATGTACTTATTTTTTTACTTTTTATATTTTTATAAGCGTCAACCTCTCAAATAACATAAGATAATGGAGATTCAATAGCATGATAAATGATCAGAGAATCAAAAGGAAGTTACATTGAAGTTTCTATAGAGTTCAAACTTTTCAAGCCAATCCAAATGGAACAAACTTTTACGTGTCAAACTATTATAGCCTGATTTTATTGACTACTCACCAATCACTGCAACTTTCTGAATAAAAAAGTATGATTATTCTTTTCTTGAGTTTTTGGATCTTGCCAACCTTTTTGAACCTTAATTTCCTTTTTTTGTTTTTTTGTCAACTTACGAAAAAGCAGAAGAAAAAGAAAATAACAACATTCACATCGAAATAATTAATTCAAGGGAAGATGATTTTGATTAAGCAATCACATACATTGCATTCATTTTTGTTTGTATACCCAAAATTCAAAATCAGAATAAAAGAATGAAAATAACGTTTTTTTCTCTCCTATACTTTTTCCTCCACGGTAATAATACAAAGAAAAAAGATATGAACATGTAAATTCATTCCAATTTCATCCCCTGTTGTCCTAAGAAATTAAAAAAAAAATGAATGAAGAAAGACTATTGGGTAATTGACAGCAAATTTTTCATAACAAAATAATATTTAATTTAATTAGTTCCCTGGGAAACTATTAGTGTTGTTATTATTGCTTGAGGGACCGGACATGGGGCTGTTGCCGTTGTTCGGATGAGAACCACCGATGATGGAGGAGATGGCAGCAGCAAGGGCGGCGGTGAAGTTAGGATCGGCGGTGATGGCAGCCGTGGCGGCGGAGAGTGTGTCATGAGAAATTGATGGATGATGATGAATGTTGTCCTGAGAAATTTGTAAACCCGAAAATTTCGATTGGTTATACAAAGGTTGTCCCAAACTGTGAGGCATTTGTGGTGCTGACATTGAAGCGGCGAAATTCGGGTGATTAAGCCCAGCTGGTAAAGGGAATTGGAAATGAGGATTTGCTTGGTTAATTCTTTGATGGTAATTAGGCAATGCTGCGTTTGGATTTTGGGCCGTGAGGTCTAATGTAACAGTAGGAAATGGAGCTGATGCCGAAATCGTTGCCATGTTTGATGAACATGGAAGCATTGCCCTTGCTAGGAAATTTGTGTTCATTAGCCCATCAGCACTTGGCATGGAACCAGAGAGCAACATGCTTGCTGCTGTGGATGTTGTTGATGCCATAGCCATGGCTGCTGGTGGTAGTGGGTGGTTATGTGTACCTTCGTATGTTGTTATTAAGATCGTCCTGTCCTCAGCACACCTTTGCACCTGAATAATTATGTCAGGTAACTCGTAAATTTCTTTATACTGACGGTGTATACTTATAAGTTAGATAAAGTTGAGCATATATAGATGAGTACCTGTTTGCGCACTGGACAGCCAACAGCCATAGTGCAACGATAGTAAGCACGTGGACATGGATTGCCTTTTGCCATTTTCTGACCATATTTTCTCCACTGGCAACCATCACTAATCTGTGAAATTTTATTATAAATGATTAATTTTGATGCTAAAATTGTTAAATACTTTAGTTAAAAACTACTACAGTATCCTTAAATATTTTAGGTGACGTACCATGGGAGCTTCTGATCGGGCACGGACGGAGACACGAGCTTTCCTCATGGTTGCTTCTGTTGATTGCTCAACAGGTTTTGATGATGAATTCATCAATTTAGGGGCCTTGTTTGGAGCCCAACTCTCAGATTCTGGGCTTTCTTCGCGGTTAATTGCCTTATCCCTTGACGACACTAATTCCATGTTGTTCCGAGGTGATCCAGAGAGTGTTCTTTCTTCTGATGAAGAGTGAGAATGAGATGGTTCGTCCATCGGGTCAACTTTGGAACCACTTGGGCCTAGCTCCATGAATTGTCTTGGAACTATGGTCCCATTATTCTCTTTTTTCTTGTCTTCATCAGATTTCGCGCCAACAACCTAAGGAAACTAAAAATTGTTAACAATATACATCGAATTTAGAGTTTAAATTCTATATACATGTTCATTTCTAGAATGAAAAGTCATTGAAGAACAGATCGATAAAATTAAATTACATACACAATTATTCAGAATTTAGTAGAGTACTAGTATTTTTTAAGGTGTTTTTAATGAAGTACCTCATGGGGATGTGAATTTTCAGTTCTTGAATTCAGTTGTTGCTGCTGCTGTTGCATGATTGCAACAAGATGCATCTGAAGTGCAGAATAACTGTTGCTAACTTGAGTAAGCATCCCTTTTAAACGTTCATTCTCGGAATTCATCCGTTCAAGCTCAACTTGCAATTGTGCCAACTGCTATTTATAAATTAAAAAAATAATAATCAACATACAAGTCAATTCCAAAATCAAAATACATTTAACAAATTTGAATTTATTCTTTTTCCTTTTTTGAGATAAACTAATTAATAAAGTTAATAGTCAAATTAATTACCTGAATTTTAGCTCGTTTATCCTCAAGTACTTCCGATGAAACCCCATCATCTATTGTTGACTGATCACTTCCCGCGTTTGCAGTCACAAGTTGCAAACCAGTCTACAAAATTGAATAACAAACAATTATCATCAATTGAAATTATTCTTGTCATACATCGAAAGATCTAATAGAGGTCGATCCAAAATTTAAACTCTATATATATCGGGTTCAACCCAAAACAACGAAACTTACATTTACAACAAACTGATCATCAGTTCTCATAGAATTATCGCCCTGAGAATTTTCCTTCTTTACAATAGGCTTTTTATCGGAGAAGAAGTCGACTTCATTAACGATGCTACGTTTCTCATCGGAGGAGGAAAACATTTCACCAGCGTTAAATTTAGGACTTAAATTAAAACCAAAAACAGGCTTGTTCTTAAAGAAACCAGCTCTATCAGAATTAGAAGAAGAAGTTTCAAGGGTAAGACCCCATCCTTTGTCCATAAAAATATTGAAAGTTGGAGGAATATAGAAGATTAAAAGCCAAAATAGAAAGGGAGAAAATTTGTGGAAAAATGTAGAGATAGAAATATGACAAATTGAAAGTTTTTGGCAGATGCAATGGACGCTGCTATAAAAAGACTTTGAGATGAGTAGCTTCCGCGAAGGTTACGTAGACCAAGAAAACTACTAGTACTACTTTTTTACTTTAAAAAAAAAAAAAAAAAAATCCTCCCAAAAATCGTCACTGTTACTCTTTAGACACTCAAAACATTTTTGTTTTACGTAACTGCAACTTTTCCAAATTCTTCTACCATATAAATTATTTCTTTTTTTAAAAATAAATAAATAATAATCTAATTTGTTTTGACACGAAATTTTAAAAAAAAATGGTAATTTTAAATATGTCGCTTAAATTAAAATATTTATATCCTTTTTTAAAAACAGTGGGAGTATAAATTTATAATAAAAAAATTATAATATATTTATTTTATTTAGAAACTACTCAAAACTTACCCAAAAAAATATTTATAATATGTTAATTTTATTTAAAAACTACTCTAAACCTACCCAAAATATAAATGAGTTAATCCTTTTAATAAAAATAATAGAATCGTTTTGATTACCTTCTAGTTCAAAATAATTACTTTCTTGGATTTTTATTAAAAATTTTAATTTTTTTACAAATATTTGAAATTTTTGGGTGTGTTTGGTATGGAAAAAAAATCCTTTCTAAAAAAAGTTCAATATTTTTTATACTCGATTGGTCAAAAATTTGAATTTTTTTAAAAGAGAAACAAGTTGCTCAATATAAAGAAAATGACTTCATGAAATTAGAAAAAACAAGATTAACGAGTGGTATTCCATATTAATCGTATTACCACCCCACTACCACAATTCATAATATTTATTAGGATTTATATACAAATATTTTAAAATAATACTTTCTCTATTTTATATTAGTTGGTCATTTTTTTACGAGTTAATTATTAAATTATAAATAAGAAGATAATTTTACTAATTTGTCACTTAAATACTTTTTTTTGAAAACATTTTCAAAAAAGAATTAATTACAAGAGTAATACAAGAAAAAATTAATTAATACTTTCTTAATTTAGTAAGGTAAACATATAATATGAAACAACTTAATTAGATGATCAACTAATATAGGACGGAGATAATAGTATTTACTTATATATTGAGAAATTATTTTTTTCCTTCAAAGACTAAAAAGAAAAAGGAAAAAGAGTGTGGTCAAAAGTGGTAGTAAAAATTAAGGGAACGTAAGGTGGTGCGTCATTGTATGGGTGACAGGTGTCAAAAGTGGGACCCAAATGGTGAGGAAAAAGCGGTATAAGGGAGTTTTCGTCTCAAAGGGTCAAGACTGAGTTTGACTCGTTCCTATAAAAAGTAAAGAAAAGAAGAAATCCACCGCCCCGAACGGTGCGGCGCGTCCCACGTGATCAAAAGAAAAATACGATTATCAGATATATTAAAGTCAACGGATTTGACGGACAAAATTTTCGGGTCACACTCACGACTGGGTAATCCGAAAATCTACTTCAAAATTTATCTTACTTATAATAAGTTTTAATAATCACGTAGATAACGTGATATGTTATAGCTGTCAAAGTTTTAAAACTTGTATAGCTAAATCATATTTATATATACGTTTTTCGTCAATTTTACTTGTTATGTTTTGTATTACACCCTTTTTAAGAAAACATTAGCTAGATAGTAATTTGACTAGGAAATAATATGAATTAGAGAGAGTAATTGATATGGCATATTTAAAATTATAAATTTTAAATAAAAAATTATGATAAGTCAAACTATATCAATTAATTAAAATGAAATAAGTATGATTTAAGTGATTTGATTAGATGAAAACATATATTAACTAATCATTATAAAGAAAGAAAAAAGTGTGAACAAATAGTATTTATCATTTGGTGTGTGTGTATATATATATATATATATATTTATATTAAATTTTGACCTAATTATTCTTTTGGTGAATTTTATTTTTGAACATATATTGATACAATTGTGTTTCAATACAAATATTGTTTTTGCACAAATACGTTCTTAACTGAAATATGTAAAACTCCAGCATAATTCAAAGCTCTGTTTGTAAAAGATTTCAGCACAATATACTAAAGTTTGAAATTTTTATTTTATCAACGAAGTTGTGTCTTGATATATCCCAAAAATATTATACGTCTAAATTTTCCGAGCCTGCTATTTTGTGATGGTGAAAATTCTTGAATGTCTTTTCATTTTGATGTTTTGCAGCTAACAAGTTATATATAATGGGTTAACTTGTATTTTGGGCTGGACAATCAGAGGCGGAGCTAGGTGGAGGTTTGTGGGTTCGAACGAATCAATAATTTTTTTTATGGAAAAAATTGTATAAAATAACAAACTATTAATTTAAATTAAATGCTATAAACACAATTTCATTTAATTCTAATTCGTAGCAAACTGTTTGTCAGTCGCCTCTCTCCCAGCGAATCTCTCTCGTCTTGCCTCTCTCACTTTATATAAACACAAATGTATAAATTGTGTTTCTATATACTTAAAATTATACAAATACAGATCTTCCCCTGCCCGGTTTTCTTTTGTGTTTCTCTCTTTCTCGCTTTATACAAACACACATTATACAATTGATTCGTATATTTATACCGAAATATACATATTAATAACCATATTCGTATATGTATATTGAAATATACATATTAATAGTCATTCGTATATGTATAGTGAAATATACATATTAATAGTTATTCGTATATGTATAGCAAATTATACAAATCACAAGCTCCATAGCAAACATAAATATTGCTATGGAATGCAATTATGTAAACTGTATCTATAACATATAAATATGATTTTTATGTTTCATATATGTGAAAGTTGCTCTTTTTTTTAGATCATGTATTTGTACTAGAAAATTAAATAATTATATATGCATATTAACTTGTGAATCCTTAACAAAATTGATTGACAGTTTAGTGGTAAAGAAGAAACCGTAAAAATATTTTTTAAGTTAGAGTTGTGGGTTCGGGTCAATAACTTTTAACTATAGATGATTAAATAATAGTTTTAGAGGTTTTTTATTTTAGTTTTTGTCAAAGAAGAAGAGAAAAGAAATTTAAGAATGCTGTGTGTGGAACGTAGTCGTGTATGACTGCGACATGAAATTTCTTAGGAACCACGTCGTCTATATTAAAATCCTTCTTAGGTTCTCTATTCTTTCCCATATAGATATATATATTTTTGCCATTTTAAAAAATAATAATTTTTCATATTTTATTATTAGTATTAATCATTTATTTCTTAAATATATTATTAATATTAAAAATATTATATATTAATTAATATGATAAATAATTATATTAATTTTTTTCTTTTAATAGGAGTATTAAATCAAAATATACTAACAAATAAAAGTGAAGGAACAGATTGATCCAGCGAATAGGAAAATGATAGCACACAAAATTAAACACGTTACAATCCCTAGGGAGGGACAATCTGTTGACTCTTTAAGCTACTTTGCAATACCTTGGGGGGAGGATTAAGTGGTTATTTCTATAAATTTTAAAATTAAATTAATTTTATATTTACTTAAATTAATATAAATTTTATAGCACAAGTATAAAATATTTAGTATTTATAAAAGTGAGATGAACAACTTTTATCATAATCTTATAGTAATTATATAACCTGATTTTGGACTAAATGATCCTTTTTAATAACTTAAAATTACAAGGAAGTGATTGACATCTTCTTACTTTGAATTAATGAGGGTAAGTTGGAGTTTGGTTCAATTTTTTGCAATCTAGAAATCTATTGTGGTGTAGTTGGATTGTGCAGTCTCGTTTCAATTGATAATCAAGCTAATTAATGATGCATTAAATCGAGTTTAAAGTCAATGAGTTTTGGGCTACTTGATGAAAGTAGCCACCCCTACCTATTAACACCTCTTAATACTCCCTCTAATTACTTCTTTCCCTAATTCTTACCAGCTGTTGACTTTCATTAACTTCTTTGATTTGATCTCTAAACTAATAAAATTATTTATATTATATTATTTTATAAAAAAAAAATGCCTCTAAAGGGACTAAATCACTAAGGTTGATATGTTATATAGAGGGCTCGTTTGGTACGAGGGATAATAGATAAGTAATTTTAATATTGATTTTTTGGATAAGTTTATTCCATATTTGGTTCTAATAAAATCGTAGGATAACTTATCTCGGACCTGTAATGTTATTTGTAATCCACATTCAAAGTGAATAATAATCATGAAATAATTAATCTAAAAATAACTTATTCCTCGTTCAAACGAGTACTAAAAGAATACACAGTAAAACCTCACTAAATTAATATAGTTAGGACTGGAAATATTATTATTTTGTAAAGATATTATTTAATCGATAAATTAATTATTATTAATTTATAGATTGTTTTGATATTCAACCTTATGATGCTCGGATAATAAAGACTTTCAAGATGTATTATCGGAATAGATTTTATCGTAGTATATTAGAAGGCAATGAAGTGGGACATGAAACCGATCTAGGAAAAATTAATGTTTTGGATGTTATGAATTTGAAAATCCCGGCTTGGACGATAAATTCTCAGCAAAAGACAACAATAAATTATTTTCGACACTACAAAATATATTTGAAGGATGAAATCTTAGAGAATTTGAATGAATCCACGCACTTGTGAAAATGTCATTTATGAACTTGAGGTCATGATTAATGATCTCGGTTAGCGCAATAAAATGGACGTCAATATCCTATTGATTTATCCAAGTGAAATGATACATATTCAGTGGTCCAAAGCTTAGAAGAAATTGGGGATACCGTAAAATACAATGTTTACGATGAAATGGTAGATGATACAATACCTTTAGAATCAGTTATGCGTAAGGAAACACTTATCGTATCTAGAACTCTTCACAATATTATGGTGTAGTTCGAAAAGACAACACCAGAACTTTTAGATACAATAAGAAAAGTTAAAGATGAACTAACTAGATTTAAAGTTTAACAAAGGAACAAAACACAATAGAATCACATTTATTAAATCGTCTTAGATATATTTATACTTTTAAATAATTATTAATTTATAATATTGATGGGACCATATATTTATATAGGGGTCTTCTGAAAATATATTATCTTATTATCTTATCGAAATAAGTGATTTCCATTGACGGAAGAAAATATTATTTTAGAGAGATTATTAATTACTGAGTATTAGTTTAATGAGGTTTTACTTAGAGAACGAGACGAGTTTTGAAGTATGAAAATGAAAAGGAACAAGGAAAATACTTTCTTAGTCTATGTTTAGCTTGTACATTCTCTTAATAAATAATAAATAAAACAACTATATTTGATTATATCACTGTAATTATTACTCCTCAATTTCATTTTACTTGGTTCATATTAATCGATTTGGCACTCACCTTAAAAAGTATTTATTAATAATTTACTTTATTAAACTAATTTTATTTGTTATGCTTTGAAAATCTAGATTTGGTTACTATTACTTTATATAATTATTTAATACTAAGGATAGTAATGGGAGAAAATAATAAAATTCTATTCGTTTGCTAAAATAGATAAGTAAAATTTTTTTTTTTTTTTATAATGGTCAAGTAAAATGAAACAAGAAAGTACTTAATCCTAAATTAGATATATAATAATAAACTATACTTAGTTTTTAAAAATTTAAATAATAAAAATAAACGGGGGAAGTATCACACCAATTATATGATTTGAATTGAATTATTCCTAGGAAAAAATTGCCATTTCATATGTCGGTCATATTTCAGGAAAGAGACAATTGGATGGTAAATGTATTTCTGTACGCTTTTAGACCAAAGAATAATTTTGAAAAAAAGAGTTCATACCAGTTGACGTTGTTATTCCTTTAACGTGGTTATTTTGTTCATCAATATGGTATTTTTTTTTAAAAAAAAAAATAACATTCACTGTGGAACTTTTCGTTCATGTTTCCTGTAACTACTCCTGTATAAAAAATAAAGTCAAACTTTTATTTGTTACTATTACGTTTTTCTGTTCATTTTCTGAGGGGATTATAACGTAGGAAATCAAACTTTCACCAATAAGGTGAGAGTTAAGATAATTAATCAATTGAGCTATTAAAATTTTTACTTTACTTTATAAAATAATTAAACGTAATCATTAAATTTTAGACGACCTATTAATATAGAAATTCTTTTACGCAATATATAAGTTAAATTTTTACTCTTAAAAATATCAAAGTTTGCCAATTACTCCTTCATTTTCTTCTATTTATTATCATAAGCCGTAAAAGTTTGTGCTAACTCCTTCTCTTTATTATAACAACAACTACATATTTTATACGATATTACAAATAGAAATTAAAAAGATAAAATGTATACAAATTTTAATTTTATTTTAGGAGATAAAAAAGTTAAAAGATTCTCCTTTATCATAATGATAAAGATAAAGTTTTCCCTCTCATCAATCAGTGGAACCAGTGGTCTGAAATTGACCATATTTTTTGGATGTTAAATACTTGACTAACGGCCGGTTTGGCCATGCGATATGGTATCATGATATGGAATTATGAGATGAAATTGAAGTTGTGTTTGGACATGCGATATGGAATTTTTGTGTTGTATATTTTCTCATAAACATAATAATTCAATAAGTTGTAAAACTATTAAAATAGTCCCAATTATTTATTCAATCTTATCAAATAAACAGAAATTTATAAAATTGCATAATAAATAATTACAAAGCTATTTGTTCTCCACTTAAGTAATTGTTTCATCTAACTTTAATTTAATTAAAAAAATTTAACATAAATTGTAGTGTACTAGTCTTTAATATAATTCTCCCACATAGTACAAACAACTTCCTCACGTTGAACTTGCATTTCTCGATCATATGACCGAGAAGATGAACCAACATTGTTACTTTGAGCCATTTGTTGGTCAATATCATCCGCAACTATATTTTTATGCTCATAGAACATAAATATTTCATCAGTACTTTGGTATTCTCACAAATAATTAAGTAACACTGCACAAGCTATGACAATTTTCACTTGTGTATCAATATCATAATGGTTCATCCCTTGTTTCAGTATTCTAAATCTATTTTTCCAAGTTCCAAAAGTCCGTTCAATCACATTGCGCAGAGATGCATGCCTATAATTAAACAGTTCTTTGTCATTTTGAGGCTCTCTTTCACTTCCTCGGTAATCTTGCAAATGATAGCATAGTCCTTTGTATGGAGCTAAAATTCCTTTTGTGTTTCGAAAACCAACATCAACAACATAATATTTATCTACCAACAAACATTTTATAAAGCATTACTAAATACATATGTGACGTAAAAATGAGGCAGCTTTGTGTAAATAAATAATAATTATTCTATGGATGTAATTTAAAGTTATCATGTGACGGAAATGGAAATTGTGGCGTTGGTTCAACAAGTGTATTCTCAAGTACTTTACTATCATGTGCAGTACCTTCCCAACCAGCAGCAACAAGGTAAATCACATATAAAAATCACAAGCACATAAGACATTTTGTGATGTTCTTCCTTTGCGATTACGATATGCTCGTTGCACCGCTTTAGAAACTTCCCCTTCTATATATGTTCCATCAATCGCACCAACACAATCCTACCAAATAAAAAACACATCAATATTAATTTAGTGAACATAAAATAAATTGGAAGCATTATAGAATGCACTTCATAAAAATAATGTTGTAAGAGTAATAAAAACAGTGCTTCCAAGACAATGCAAAGTCATAAAATAAATATTATCTCTTTAAACAAAGTTGATAGGAAATATGTAACAAAATACTAATAACTTACACATAAAATATAAATGTGCACTTATTAAGGTCATAAAATAAATTTATTAATCAACAATCGGATGGTGTGAGTTAAAGTGACTATATGTTGGTGAGAATATTAAATTCTATGTCGGTAAGAATAATAAATCTTAAAAAGTAATGATGTGATTATAATTTTTATTTACATATGAAATAAATGGTTAGTAGATATAAATGTGGGTTGTTTTAACAAAATAAAAACACGTGGATCAATTTTTGTATTAAAATATCTCAAATCATGATATGGAATTCCCATATAATTTCATATCATGGTTTTTGGAGAATATAGAATCACATCTCATGATATGGAACCATGAGATGGAATCAGCGTACAATCACATGTCCAAATGCTGATTCCATCTCACGATACCATATCGTGATATGATATCGCATGGCCAAACGCCTATTAAGTTAAATTATTGTGAGTACATACTAGAGATTCGTAACCAAGTATTAGGAAATAACTTGCAAATACAAATAATCCAATAAAAGTTGGTAACCCATGGAAAATTTTAAAAAATGTGCCACCGTCTTTGAATAAAATAAATTCCTTGTATTAGGTGAGAGGAAAGACAATATGAGGAATCTTGTTTTAATTTATCACCTTTAATTTACACTATCAACCATATTGCAGCTTTTTATAATGAAGTTTAAATGAGAATACACACTTCACTTAATTATAATTGCTTACTGATAAAATTTTATAAATCTCCAAGCTTTGATCACCGAACCAAAAAAAAAAAGAGTAGCTAATCTTAATTAGCAGTTACTACGTCGTAAATGATCAGTTTTGATCCCTCGAGTATATTTGATACGCCCTGCGTCCACTTTCAATTGTCATGTTGCACTTTTTGAAAGTCAAATTGACTAATTTTCAAAGTTAAATTTGATTACATTAATTTGATATTTAAACAAAAACTTATATATTCAAAAACTATACGAAAAGTACTATAAATTGCAATTTTTGCATATCAATATGATGAAAAATACATCGTAAAATGTTAGTCAAAATTCTTATCATTTGACTCTAAAAAAAAAATCATGACAATTAAAAGTGGACGAAGGAATAGTTATTTTAGTCTTTCTGATATTTGACATTAAACCTTTAAATAATTAAGTAATAGTGCATGTTTGATCCGTTTTACTTATAAATATTGATAAATTGATCATAATTATTGTTCTACCACTTAATTATATTACTGGTATATATATTTTATTGTAAATTTGTAGGCTTTCATAAATTGGATAAAAAAATTTAACACGTTAGCCAGTTATTGCCGACTAATATAGAATAAATCCAATTAAAGTTGGTATAATCCATGGACATTTTGTACATGTTCAACGTCTAAAAGGCAAAGCAAATTGAACAAAACAAGATCCAATGAGAAAAGGGAGAGACAAAAAAAGAAAAAGGCAAAGCATGTGATAATTCAGAAGAAAATAAGAATGTGTTGATTTCTAATCATTTAATTTTCTTTTTTGGAAGTTAATTTGTTTTTTTGTTCATACTCATATGTTGTTTAGAATTTGTATTGTATAGTAGAAAAAGGGATTTGGTCCAATATAATCAAAAGAGAATGGCTGCTAGGACATACATGGGGATCTTCAAAAATGACTCTTAATTCAAAAGACTGCTTGGACTAAACAAGGAGTTGAACAATTTGTTTTTCTTCATTACGACTATGTAACCAAACAGCTAATACCCGCAAGAAATGGGTCAAATTAAATTGCTTCACATGATGGCAAATTGATAACTACTATCTTCGTTTCATTTTACTCGATTCCTATATAGAGAAATATATTTCATTTACTTATTTATTTATCAAATCAATAAAATTTTGTACTTTTTTCATATTATTGTTGGTAATCAAAATTAAAGTTTCACAGTATTATTAATAATATTAATTTTATAAAATACAGTTTTAATTAAAAATTTTAATGAATATATCATCAGTACCTAAAGTGTCATTTTGTCTTCCGTTTCAAACTAAATGGTCTTATCTAGGGGTGGGCATAGCATGGTATTACCGTTTATTTGTTTTGGTAATTTTTTTATAAAATATTATTATAATATTAAATTAATTCGGTATATTTTTAAATTTATTTTCAATATTTTATATTACGATAAATTAATACCATAATTTGTTCGACTTGGATATATAATTAATGAAAACTTATTAAATAGTATTAAATGTTCATGTTTTTCAAAGATAAAAGACACAAAGAAAGTAATCCTCTTTATTTTTTCACTGTCCAAAATTAGACCCATAATATTGTCTGGTCTCCTTAGTAGCCATCATTTCATGACTTTCTTAATTCCTCTATTTTTATTATTACTAGTATATATAACAGTTGAATATTATATATTTCACTAACCTGGCAACCTCAAAATCACGCAATATAAGTACTAACAAAGTCTTCTATATATCAACCAAAAGAAAAAGGAGGCAAGCAAGTTTAACAAAGAAAGGAAGAAATTTTGGTGACAAAAAAAGTAGTAGACCCTTTTGTAAATAAAAGAACATTACTATAAAAGATTTTTTTTCCCCATATATTATGTAAAATATTCAAAGAACGGATGTAGGGGTGTCAAATCAAGAAAATTGACTTGTGTTAACATATAAATAAGCAGGTTATTAATACGTTTAGAGTACTCATACGTTTAAGAGCCTGTTAGCATTCTGGAAGCTAAAAACACTTATTTTAATTAAAAAAATATTTATTTTTAAAAATAATGTATGTGGCTAATCAGTAAAACTGTTTTTAAATGGAAGCAATTGTTTTAAAATTTTACCGTGGGAAGAAGCTAAAAATTTCTATTTCTTAAAAAAAACAAAAGTGAAGAAGAAAATTATTTATTTCAAAACCAAAATATCCCTGTCATATATACATATTTACTAATATATCTCTTTTATTTATTTATTTATTTATTTATTTTTGTGATGAGTTTTTCGTATGTTGTTATTTAATTTGTGAAATAATTTTAAAATTTATTTTGCTTGATATTTTTAATTAGATTTAAATCATAATGTTAATATTATATCAATATTAAATTTGTTTTTATCCATCTATGTATAATGTTGATTGAAAATTTGAGTATGTACATTTTAATTAAAAATTATATAATAGATATTTAAGATAATCTTGTTATTAAAAGTACATCGATACTTGTTCTTTTTCGTAATTTGACTCTCAAAAGTTCTTTTTTTAAACCTTCGGAGTGGCCCAGTAGTTTGGGCTTGGGACTTACATATTGGAGGTCTCATGTTCGAAACCCCTTGCTAGCGAAAGCAAGGGGTTTTGCCTTCTGGGTAGAGCTCATCGCATCAGACTTGTCAAGTGCGGGTTACCTCTCCTATGTGGTTTGCAAGCTATTGCATAGGAGCGGGGTTTTTACCTTGTGCGCACCCAAAGGATAGCGGCTGCGAGTTTCCCTTGTCATAAAAAAAAAGTTCTTTTTAAAAAAAAAATTAGTTATACACAATCCGCTTATCAAAACACTTTTGAATTAATTAAGTAATTAACCAAACACAAATAATTTTTTTTTTTAAAGCACTTTTTTCGAAAAGTTATTTTAATAAAAGATTTCTTTTAAATAAGTAATTTTTGGACTCTAAAAGTAAATTGAAAAGATAATTGATCAGAACTAGTTAAGCAATGGTCATACAGTCATAGTTTAACCTTCCAACTCTCTTACCAAGTTTTGTTTTATTATAATTATTTTATTAGCTGATATTTTTTTTGTCATGACTTTTTTTATAATAATATGAAATATTTTTCTTTATATAAATATTGTGAAAATGTGACAATTGGTAGCGGTGGATTGTCAAAAGTGAAATAAAAGGACAAAATCGAGGTTGAAGACAAAAGGAGAGTTGACTAAGTTTTATTTGACCCACGTTGCTTGCTCCATGACGTAGAAAATTGGTACCTATTGTTAGGTTTTGATTGGACAAAATTTTGGAAAAAGAAAAGAAAAGAAAGACATAGCATTGAATTCTTGTGAATTGAGATAATGATAGACAATACTTTACTTTACGTGCAGATTTTAAAGAACAAAATAGTGACATTTCACACGGGCTTCATCATTCATCCTGTTACACTGATTATTGAAGTCTGCAAGTATTTCCTCAAAATTAATACGTATATCATTTGTTAAAATAGTCATGTCAAATATTATATTATTAAGGGAAAAAGATTAAAAATGTCTTTAAACTATGTAAAAGGAATAAAAATGCCTTTTTCCGAATAAATATATATATATATTTTTTAAACACATCTTCTTCCTAATTAAAATATTATTAAAGAACACTATTCTTGTTTTCTTTCTTCTAAAATCACTTTAACAAATAAAAACGTAGGAAATATTTTTTTTCTTCTTAATCTCATTTTATCAATTAAAATAGAATAATTTCATGTACCCTTTGAAGATATAATATATGTCATATATAAGATTATAGTATATCCATCATTAATTTATATTTATATAACGATAAAAAATAAGTAATATTTTCATTTTTTATTTTTTTCTGAATTGAAGTAGGATAAACATTTTCTAATTTTTAGAAAAAAAATGTGTTAAAAAATATATATATTTATTTGAAAAATGAGCATTATTTTCCCATTAAATAACAATAAGGGCATTTTGGACCAAAATATTAACGACAAGGGCATTTTTGGACCAAACTACAAACGGATGGCATTTTTGTTTCTTTCATATAGTTTAAGGGCATTTTTGAACCAAAATATTAACGGTAAGGGCATTTTTGAGCCAAACTATAAACAAAGGGTATTTTTGTTCCTTTCACATAATTTAAGGGCATTTTGACCCTTTTCCCTTTTATTAATAAGTGGTGTTAAGTTAAAATGTGATAAGTAAAAGTGAACGGAGAGAATATTTTTTACTGTACCAAAAATTCTATGAGGACAGGCCAGGATGTTGATCGTTGTGTAGAAAAAATCATCCTTTAGTGTCTCAACCCAATTCCTAATTTAGTTCAAACCTAATACTCAAAAGCCATGGTATTTTTGGGTGTACATGTTATTTTCGAGTTGCCGTTGAATGGTAATAGTATGTGAAAATTGAAATTAATCAAGCTCGTCTTTCTTTTTTCAACGTTTCCAGCTAATTTTGACGACTAATTTTATTTTGTTAACACTTCTCAAATTCTACAAGTAATCCACGTACTCTTTGGTGACTATAGTGAATAATTTAAGGTAGCTTACTTAATTAAATTAATTAGATGAAAAAAGACAAAGAGAAAATGATTACAGTGCGGTTTGGTATAATGTTCAAATTAATATCAATGACGTTTAAGAAATGTTATCCTAATAAACAAAGAATCAAAGCTTAGACTTTGCCCATCACGAGAGAGTGACATAGTTGAAGTTGGTGCTAAATATGTGGCTAAGACCATATCCTATCCACCTCTATTTTACTCAACATTCTCTATATTTGAAGAGTAAAATAGAGAATGGGTTCTCCAACCACTCTTTAATTAACTCTCTATTCTTCATTTATAGAGAGGTGAATAGTAACTATTCACACTCTCTATTTCACTTTTTGATTATTTTATTATTATTTCTATTATTTTGTAATTAACATATTATTTTTAATGCAAGGTCATTAATTAAATATCTAATATTCGTAATTCTTTTTAAATGTAATATGACATTTTAAAAAATATATTATTTGATATACACAACTTTCATCCCAAATTAATAATATTTCAAGTTTTTAAAATTTTTTCATGACTTTAATATAATTTGATATTATTATTAATTTTCACTATGAAGAATTCACAAAAGTAAAATGATAACATGGAAATTTTAATTTAAAAATATAATACATAACATAATAATTTAAATATAAGATAACAATACATAATAATTTTATCGCAACAATAATTCAGTAATCCGGTAAACCGTTTCCAGATTTAACAATATTCGAAAAAAATTAGGTGTATAATCCAGAGAATTGTTGTGGTGGTGATTGCGGTTGTGCTTGTTGATTTATGTATAAAGAGTGGTTGTATTTCATTCATGATTTCCCTTTTACTTGAATTGTCCATTAATTTGTATATTAGATAATAATTTGCAATTTATGTTATTTAGAATAAAATAAAATTTTATATTAAATAATGAATTTGAAAAAATAAAATTTTATATTAAATAATGAATTTGAAAAAATAAAATTTTATATTACGTAAAAATTATATAAAGTGATTATTTGAAAGAAAAAAAAGGAGATAGGATTTATATTATGAAATAAGAAAATGCAAATTAAATAGAAATAATAATAAAATATTGAGGAGAGAAAAGAAAATTCCTTTTTAGAGAGTAAAATAGAGAATTGGGTTGGAGTTCGTTGTTTGAAAAAATAAAGAACTCTATATTTGGAGAGTAAAATAGAGGGGAGGATTGGAGATTATGCATTTTTTCTCTATTTGTATCAGTATATATATGACTTGGCTTTGTCTTACTTAATATGATTATTAAAAAAAATAAAAATATTTTGTCGTCTTTGTAATTTCTGGGAAAATAACGTTTAAAATACGTTACCTGATTATCAACTATTGAAGATTTTGAAATCACAAGTCATATAGTTGATGTTAATACATAAATTGCGTTAATCCCCCTCTTGCTTGGGTACGTATAATGCACAAGTTGTCTACTTTAGTCAAAGTAGATACACAAATAGACGCTTAAACATAATTTTTGTTGTCAGTTTAACACCAGTGGAGTACGCATGATTTTTTCTAAGCAGTGTCACCATTTAAGAGATAAGAATGACTCAAAAAGAAAATCAATGAAGATTTTGCTTTAGGCCTCCAAAAGTTTGAGGGCCACATTAATGGTGAACTTTACGAAATAATATTTTTCTTAAAATTATAAAATTTTGATTAAAATACAAAAAAATAAAAAAAATTACCTACTCTTTAAATTAGATAATATTTCAAAATTTTAAAATTAAACCACTCTCATCTTCATGTTATTAAAAATAATTTTATACAACACTATTCAACAGATTGTATTGCAAATAAATACGATTAACATCTTTTAATAAATTTAATCAATCGGCAATGAACTTAAATCAATTCCTTCACTTCGTTGGTATTTTTTGACTCATTGACTTGTTCTTTCAAGTTGTTAAGATTTTTTTTAAGCAATTCCGCTAGGCAAGGTGTGCCTAGGGCTAGTTTTATAAATAAAGTGAAAAGGATCTCAAAGAGAAGAGTACAAGCAAGGGGGGCTATGCTTTACCTTACTAATTTTAATGAGATAACAAACCTCTACTAATTAACAAGCATGCAGAAAATAAGAGCTAGAGAAAACTAGATATTTTATGATCATCATAGAGTTTATAATATACTCTGTGATGATACTACAAATGAGGATGCTTAAGTAATGCAAAAATCTAAAATCTAAAAATAAAGCTAGGTTATCAACCTCAAACTTCATTTTATATATGCAAGAATTAAAAGAGATGGATTGCCCGTTTAAGTAACCTGAAATATTTCCCTCTTATCTTCTTCATCAACTATGTACAACAAAACTTGATAGTTCATCACTTCTTTTTGGATCGTGTTGTTGTTGAAACTGTCATATGATTTTGCTTAGCTAGTCGCATTGGTAGGTGCCTTGGAATAAATTCCTCAGTCACCTTGCCATCCCAATTATGTTGCCTTTCATGTATCTTCTTTTTGTTTTTGTTGCTTCCACTTCTTTGTTGCCTAGGAGAGAGATCTCCATCCTTGGCTACCTTATCAAATAATATGTCTAACATATCATCCCATCATCTTCGTCAACTATTTCACTGCCCAATTCACTATCATAAGTTGTAATTGGACTACGTCTTGAAACTTCAGCTTCTGGCTCATGACTTATTTCAAATACCTTGGTGTTAATGGTCAAGATCTTTTTGGAGATATCAATTGTCACTGCCATATATGGATTTGCCTTACTTGAAGGCACACATATGGGTGCTTGAGGACTTAACTTACTCCTTGTAGGTACATGCTCCTCTTCCTCAACTAAATCTGCCCATCTAGAATCACTCGTTTCCTTCACCAACTTTTGTCATTCCTTTGGAATGTGGTTTGATCATTGGGTTTTCTTTATTCAATATTGTGGCATGTGACTCTTTGATTATTCGAGTAGTTTCTGGATTAGAAACTTGAAGAATTGGAGTGGACAAAGCATGAAGCTCTTGATCAGAATTGATCATTAGGGCATCAAAGGTGTTAGAGCACACAATCTTCCTTGATACTTTATCTTCACAATTTATCGTTTGCTCCTTGCGTGGTGGGTTAGTGCAATCTAGTTGTTGTAGTTTGGCTAGAGAAAATGTTTTTCTTGGCACTTCATTCCAACCTCTCTTATCATTGTCCTTCAAAGTGAAGTCATGATCGCATGTACCACCAAATTCAAAAATTTGATCCAAATTCTCTTTACAATACTGCTGCACCTTATTAGCTTGGATAGAATCTTGAATCGTAGCCAAACTAGGATCTTTCCCAGATAAAACACTAGCAGTAGGTAGTTTAGGATTCGAAGCTAGATTAGACTCCAAATTAATTACGGGAACCATCGAATCACTAGTAACATCATCTTTTGCACTCAAAACCAAAGTATCATCTTGAACACAAGTATTAACTACTCGATCTCCATTATTTTTAATGGCTTCCACAATTGCTATTTCATTATTATTTGCATCTGCAACTCGAGTATTATCATTAATACTTTGATCTATGTTTGCTAGTCCCTTCTTCTCATTTAAAATTCGTCTCAAATCACCTTAAAATTTCTCATCATTGAATTGTTCATCTCCAACCATTCCATTATCTTTGTGATTTTTATCTTGATTCTTTTTTCAAAATCAATCGACAATTGTTTTCATCATGACCTTGATGCATACAATGGTTACAATATAAAGGTGAATTATCATAAACAAATTCCTGAAAAACCTCTTGAATCTTACCGGTCTGCTCGTCCAAATACTGGAGATGCATTTTCTTAGGCAGCTTGTCCATAAGATTGAGTATCACCTTCACCCTAGCAGTGCTAGGCCTTGTCTTGTCTTGTATTGCCTTGTCAATAGCTATTGGCCTTCCAACCGATGATGTCATCGACAACAAGGATTTCTTGGCAAATAGATCTGATGATAATCGAGGCAAAAAAATCCACACTGCGACCATTGAAGTTTCTTTAATCTTCATATTGGTCTATCCTTAGCAGAATATGTCTACGAGCAAGTAAACCAACTAAACAGTTTCCTTTGATGCGCAAGTGTTTAGGTAAAATTGTTTGCAAATCCTTCACTTCTAGTGTATCGGATGAGAACTTAATAATTACAGCTTGATGTAATCCTTCTTCTTGTGCGAAAACCTGTCGTTCTCCCTTTGTGAATTGAATCGTAGGCTCTCCATGTACATATTGAATCTGTTTTAACTGAATTTTTGTCAATTTTTGACATCTTGATTTATGGTTAATCGAGTAGCAAATGATGTTTGTTGATTAGGATTAGGTTTGTCTCTCCCACAACCAAAGGCTGGAGAGAGATGTGCGTAGACATGGCTGCTGCTAAGTCTCCATCGCAATTGCTCAGGGTTTAGGGTGTCCGCTGTTTCGAATTACTGACAAGTTGTTAAGATTGACTTTGAAAGTTTATGATTTTTTTTAGAATAATACCTCTCTATTAAATTTAGATTAATATGATGTAATCTGCACAATTAGTAATTGATGATCAAATAATAGACGATTGGGACAATTGTAACCAATTTAATGAATTCTAAATTGTTTCATTGTAACAAGCCAATAGAAAAAAATAAAATTATTATTATGAACAAACAAAAATAAAAATTCAAGCACGTAATAATTTAAAATAGAATAGCAAAAAATACTTACATGATGCGGAGAGATTTGAGATGCCAAATAATGATGATTGATGAACAAGAACAAAGAAAATTGAAGAAACTTACAAGTCACAAATATAAAAATATAAGGATTTAAGGTGTCAATACTAGTTTTATTTACTATAATTCTAATGGATAAAGGACTCACAAATTTTGAATTTTATTGTAATTCCTAAAAAAAAAGAGGAAGTTAAATTTTGAATGAATTAGAGTGGGTCTATAACTTTTAATTGAATGGGACCACCTACTGTTTTGAATTTAAAATAAAAATTTAATAGAAAAAAATAGGGGTAAAAATAAAAATAAAACGTGTGAGAAAAAACGTAGAATAAATGTTTATCGTTTGGAATCGAACTTGAGACGTCGAACCCCAAATGAGGAGCCTCTGCCACTTGAGCTAGTAGCTTTCTGGTATAAGGGGTGTCCTTTTTAAGTTTATCACCTTTTAAGTTTTTTTTTTTTTAATATTGGTATATTCCGTAAAAAATTTCGACAAAGCCGTGTCACGTGACACACCTTACCTATGCCTAAATCCGCCCCTGTTTGACACCCCAACTTACATACTTTTGTCACAACGAAAATTGAGGTGCCAAAGTGACAATAAAGACTAAATTTAAGTATATCTATATATTCGAGTTAATATCTCAAAAGGTCACTCAATCAAATTTATTATAAAAGTAATTAATTAACTGAAAATCTCCCTTTTCCACCATATATATATATATATATATATATACTAATAAATGAATAATTAAATCATTGCTAAGAATTAAAACAGCACATCAACTATATATAGTTATATACTCACTTCGATTCATTTCTGTTCTTGATTTGTCTATAGATCGGTAAGTATACCAGCGAAAGAAAACAGTACTATTGCAAATAGATCTGTACGTAATTTTTTTTAGTGTTTTATGGTTTTATATTTTCTACTTAAGAAGTATTAAATTTGTTTTTATAAATTCTACTTAAGTTAACCACATCAAAAATGAAATTATTTTTCTTGATGTAATGCATTAGGCATTTTAAATTTTCTATTTAAAAGGTACTAAATCTACCATTATAAATCCTTAATGAGTTTTTTGAAAAAAATAATTATTTGTGGAGTTCATGTTTACATGACATAAGAAAAAATATTTTGTCATATTAAAACAAAATTAAAGAAAAGTTTGGTTGAGTGATTTTATTGATATAAACGCCTAAGTTGAATGACTTTATTGATATAAAACAAAGTTTAATGACTTTGCTAGATATATTTTCAAAGTTGAGTGACCTTTTGAGATATTAACTCTATATATTCTGTCTTGGTCATAATATAAGAAAGAGAAAGATGAGTGTTAAAATAACAAAAAAGAAGAAGTTAAAAGTGTGTTCGTGCGTGATTTTCAACATTAATGTCAAATTGACGTTCAACTAATTTTACCAAATAAAAATAATGATCAATAGGATAAATTAAGCTCTCATATAGCATGAAGGCAAGGGGGGGATGACTAGCTTGTTGCTAGAACACCAGTATAAATGCTGTGCTAATAGGTGTTTTATAAGCCTCAAAGTTGTTAGTCTAAGCTCCATGAGAATTTTGGTATTTGGAAAAAAAGAAAATTACTTCCTCCGCTTTAATTTATGCGGCACAATTACAATTTTGAGATTCAAATTTCTAAACTTTGACTAAAAATTTGATTATAGAATTTTTAAGTATTTTGAAATTAGATTTATATATTTGAAAACTACGTAAAAAAATACGTTAAATCACATAAACTAATAACATAAAATATGTAAAAGACATAATTTTTTTTTTTGATAAACTATTAAAATTTCAACGGTGCAACATAAATTGAGAAGCAGAAACTAATAGACTCTTAAATTTGGTGACGTGCACCAACAGAGAGCTGTAGCAAAAGTCTATAGGAGTATTATCTATTCAGTTGTTTGCTGATGTTGCTCTTACTCGGATAGAGATTTTCAATACTCATATTGACACCGTTAACTCTAATAAGCCATTCCGGGTTACATATTTAGCTAAAATATTCACACAAACGTTTAGATGACAGAAATGAGCTAATAAAAAAGGAACAAATAAAGAAGAACGAACAATAAATAAACGGGTTAATGACTTGCCCAAAATTGAATCGATTGGACAACTCATGTTTTCGTATCATAATTTTTTCACTCCAAATAAATATTAAACCGTACTAGTCAGAATGGTAACTGAATTGCTATTACATATTAAGTTACAACTATTTCAAAATTTAAAGTTAATAAATTTTATAAGTAATCCCAAGTTAATACCATAAAAATAACTGTGTTTACTGTTTACAATTATATATTTATAACTAATTAATGCCGCCAGCGTGAATAAAATGTTAAATAAAATTACACTATTAAGTGTATATAGCCTAAATTCATTTAAAAAAGATACTGTAGAGTACTTTTTGTCAACAGAGTGATTTCATGCATGCATTATATAGATATTAGGTTCGTTTTTAGTAAAAGAGGAGTAGGTTGATGAAAACTAAGTTTTGAACACTATATATATATATTAATTATTGAGCACGAGTGAAAGTTGATAAGTGAATATATATATATATATATGGTGGATACTTTACGCTATCTTTGATGTGATTTAATTCCTAGAGACTTGTAGACTTTAGTCTTTGGATGACCAATTAAGGCATATATAGGATGTGACTTTCAATAAGATAGGTACATGAAGAAGATAATTTAACTACCCGCTTATTTATCAACTAGACTCATTTTATTTCGTCTAATATAAACTATTTAAGTTAAGCTGATTTGAGCTATACATGAGGCTCAAACATCCCAAAACTCTTTCTTGATAGGTTAAAATTATGAGTAAGTATAAACATTTATTTCTAGTATAGTGGATAAGTACAAGTAAACAGTTGGGAATATTTAGTTAATGGTAAAATATAGAGTTTTGAGATGTTAAACACTGGTTTCAAAGGTGATCTAGAAAGGTCTCAAGCATAAAAAAGAAAAAAACATAGATTTGAGGTTTCTCAATTAAAGTAAACATATGCCTGTAGTTTTTTGGCTTTTCTACTAATAATTTTCTTTAGAATTTTGAAAAGTGTCATGAAACATGGTCCAAACACTCACAATACAAAGTATTCTTTTATGTTTGGTGAGGTTTTTTTATTTTTTCTTATAATAAAATTTCTCTAAACAATTAGACTATTATAAGTACCCGTGGGCATACATATTGGTATATTAATTTGAGTGGTAATTTAGAAGAAAAAAAGGTAGTTGTAAAGTTGAAATTTGGTAAGCAGCCTCATTGAGTAGATTGGACCAACTAGTCTACATCAAAGAAAAATCATAGACTTATAAGACATTTAATGAATAATCCCTTTACACGAGCTAATTTACGTGCACACTAGGGAGAAATTAAAGCTAAACAAAGATACTTTTCACACTATTTTCTTCCTTCCTTTATTTTACCCTTTTTTTTTTCTTCGTCTTTGAATGCATTGAGAAGGATGTTTTTTTTTTTGAGAGTGAATTAAGTAGTATTATTTGGAAGAAGTGTTATAGGGAGGAGCCTTTTCTTTCTTTCTTTCAACTTTTGATTTTGATATGGGACCAAATCCTTTATAACTTTTCATTATTTTCAAACTAGTTTCTTTTCTGATTCAAAGCATCCTTCTAGACAAAGAAATTTCAAGTTGTGCTAGTTCTAGATGGGGACCAATTAACCTTTTTGAAACCCTAGCTAGTTTTGGCAATTCATGACTCTTCTCTTTAATTATGAAGTGTGGAGCAATTAATTACTCAACCGTTCATTTTACTTGGCCCTTATACATATTTTTCGTTCTATTCATTCATATTTTTTATTGAAAAAATAATCATTATTTCAATAAGTACTATTCTTATACTTAAATAAATACTATTCCCTCTGTCCACTATTGTTTGTCAGGTATACTAAAAATAGTTGTCCAAAATTAATTGTCAATTTAAATAATCAAGAAATAATTAGTCACTTTTTTCCAATTCTGCCCTTAATAATTACATAACTACTAGTTTCAAAAAGTAGCCATTTTAAAGTTACAAGACTACTTTAATGTGAAAAAAGTTGCTTTTATAGTTTTCAAAAAATACAAACCATTTTAATAATAATTGATAGTAGGGTTATATTAGTCAAATTGCACATTTGCATGATCTTACCCTGACAAACAATAGTGGACGGAGTGAGTAATAGTTAAATTTAGATGTTGTAAAACACAATTAATAAGGTCAATTTAGTAAAATGAATCCCTAATAAATACTTTTAAGGGGAGTGTCAAATCAATACATGAGGCAAATAAAATGAAATTGTGGGAGTAATTTATAAAATTGCACGTTTTGTCCTTCAAATAGGTTGATCTTTAATTTTTGCTCTTCAAACACTACAACCAAAACAATTTTTAGCGGTAATAATTAAATAGACACATTAATCAAAAGTGCTAAAGCCTTTAGCAACATTAGTTAAGTGCTACTAGATCCAATGTTGCTAAAGGTTTTAGGGACATATACAAAGAGTGCTAATTGCTGCTAAAAATACATATTTAGTGGCAATTGAGCTATTGCCGTTAATTAATTGCCTCTAAAAATCATTTTTGATGTAGTGAAATGGACTGACCTTTAATTTTTAAGTTTAACAATCAAACTTATACCTAGTGGATCATAAGTTTTTTAGAAACTGTAGTTATTTCCGAACATTACTTGTGAGATAGTATGATATGAAAATATAAACTTATGCGCCGATTTTTTAAATTATAAAAGACATAATTAAAAACAATCACAAAATAGGGGCAAAAATGCAAATGACCCCTTAATTAACCCCAACTACAATTAGGACCAACTTAGGCCTAGTATTACTAGTTTATACATAATATTATATACAATATATACACAATTTATATACTTTGAACATATTTTATAAACTAGTGGATTGAAGTGTTTAGGAGCGTAATTATCCCTGAAGAGAAAAAACTCAACATCATTACTAGGATGATATTGCTTGATTTCACACAATATAACCAATGAAGTTGGATATGGGCTTGTGAAAAAAACTCAGATTCTACAACGAAGACCCAAGAGACGTAATAGAAGCCCAACCATACACTACCCTTTTGGATTAATATTAGAAAGCCCATTGCACATTTGCCAACTGCAGTTTGGATTCATTTAGTTGGTCTACTCATGATCATAAGTTCGATTGCGAAGACTAGTCCATTTAAAGAGAAAAACGTGCAATTTTATAAATGAAAAAAATACAAATATACCCCAAACTATCGTAAATGATATGTAGATACCATCCGTTATACTTTTGGTACATTGGTGCTTCTGCGACAATAAGCCACCGCCCAGTAGTGCTCTCTGAGCTTGATTGCTCCGAGCGGTAGGTCACAATCTGAATTTCAGACTGAAAAACGGATCGTCAAAAAACTAGAGCATATATACCCTTTATATTAAAGAAGAAGGTAAAGAAAATCGCAGAATGAGAAGAAGATTTGTTCTTCTTCTTACAAAAAATACAAAAAGTACCAAAGATTGGACATCCACTTTAATCTCAAAACATGAAAACATTAATTCAAAGAAACATTTCGTCAAAGGTTCGTTCAATGTGCAAAAAAGCGAGAATCTTTTTATTATTTTTTATTTTTTGTGAGAGGCAATAAAATGGATAATATATAGTTGAATAATGTTAAAAAAAATGTAAAACAAGTTTAGGTAGGAGTTTTAATAATTGAAAATTGAAGTTGAAAAAAAGTCCATGGAAGTGTTATCAAAGTGTGATTGAATAAAAGAGTCTTAGTTGATTGACCATCTAAACTTTTATTTTGTTGGGAAGGTTCGACTCCTCCACCTTGTAATTTTCTCTTCGGTTTCCTCTTCCTTCACCTGCTTATGTAATAATAATTGTATTTATTAACCTTTTTTTTTTAGATAAAATGTTTTTGAACAAAAACATTCACCTGGAAAAGGAAGAAGTGATGACTAAAACCAGTATTCCACTTTAAGTACACATTCAAAACAATATTTCAATACTTCACTTAAAACTCAAAATTAAATAGCTAAACAAGTAGTTGCAAGAAATGTACTCTCTTTATTGTTTTCTGAAGCGTTTAGCCTAATAAGTTTCATGTTAAGCTAATTCAAACTTGTTCGATCTATTCAATTGAAACCTTATTTATAATGCAATTACACCTTTGCTCCAATTACAGGTGTCGTTTCTGTATTTACTCTTGCCACCTACTTTTGGTGTAGCAATGATATTTCGATTCATCCTCTTTTTTCAACATCTATTTTGCAAATACTGAAATAGTATGGCTAAGCTTGTTCATTAGCTAAGAAAAATAATGTGCAGCTAATCTTCATTATGGAACTAGATATTACAACTGCTATTAGTGCCAAACAAAAACATGTTTCTTTTCTTTTAAAAAATTAAAGTTAAGTAAAGCAAAAGCATTTACAAAATGAAACTTCTGAAAAGAAAAAGAGAAAAAAAAGTAAAGGGTATATAAAGCAAAAACCAACAGCAAAGATTCTCCAATCATCATAAACACTTTCCTAATGCTACAGTCTTCCTTAACTATACAAAATCTTTGTAGAGAAAATCAATGTCAACATCTTCAAGAAAATCTCACATGGCCATTTCATTAGCAAATTGCATATCAACTTTGTCCATCTTTATTATTTTCCTTTTACTTCAATTTCTGAGCATAACAGAAGCTCAATCAAGCATTTGTAGAAATTCGTGTGGCGATATCCCAATTCAGTATCCTTTTGGCATTGATGATGGCTGTGGAAGTCCATATTATCGACACATTCTTGTATGCACTGGTGGTCAGCTTCAACTTAGAACCCCTTCTGGTAGATATCCTGTTAGAAATTTAAGTTATATCGATCCACATATTCTTGTGACCGATCCCTTAATGTGGAATTGTCTAGATGGTGACAATTTTCGACCTACCAGGCCTTTTAGTCTAGACACTAGCACACATTTCACTTTGTCCTCTGAAAATGACTACTTGTTCTTTAATTGTAGTGAAAGTGATGTGTTAGTTGAGCCAAAACCAATGTTCTGCGAGCGTTTCCCTGATCAGTGTGATTCAACTTGTGATAGTTCGAGTTATCTTTGTAGGCACATGCCTGAATGTCCTACTGCTTTGAGGAGTAGCTCTTGTTGTTCTTACTATCCCAAAGCTACTGAATCTTTGAGGCTGATGTTGAAGCATTGTGCAAGCTATACTAGTGTGTATTGGAGGAATCTTGGTTCAACCCCCGCGTTTGATCAGTCTCCTGAGTATGGGATTAGAGTTGATTTTGATATTCCAGTGACTACGCGATGCTTGCAGTGTCAAGATACTGTTAAGGGAGGGGGAACTTGTGGCTTTGATATAGAAAAACAGGATTTCTTGTGCCTGTGTGACAAAGGGAACAGTACCACTAACTGTAATGGTACGTACGAAGGATTTAAGTTATATGCACTTAATATAATTTAACATGTTAGAGTAAGTTAATTTAGCAAATCTTATTAAATGAAGTATATACAGCTCAAGTTGATTTGTTTTTTATGATTTGCAGATCGCACGAGCTCTCACAGAAGAGGAGTTGTAGTAGGTAACTATTACTAGATTTTATCGATCAATTCCTCACATTGGCTGATTGATATATTTAGAGCTTTCAATTGTATAACTTGACTATTCGAATTGCTGCAGGGACAGCAACTGCAGTTTCAGTAGCAGGGGCATTTGGAATAGGAGCTGGTGTATGGTACTTGAAGAAACTCAGAGCAAAAGCACCGGTAACTCATGGAGTTCAAACCAATGAGAATAGACTCTTCTGAGATCTTCTTTTGAAGTAAACTAAAAAATTGCTCTATTTCTTCCTTTTTTTTTCCACTTTTCTTTACCATTTTTCGATTTGTTTCCCCCCCTTCTATCTTTTACTTTTTTATACAGCTTAGCTTATTCTTGCACTTTAATTGGTTCTGTTGTAAGTTTAAGGAATCAACTTTTTGTCTTAGCATGTTTTGACATTGCTTGTATGTGGAGTAAGGAATGTCTTAGAGAACCACTGCACCTTGTGAGGCCTTTTGTTTTTTGTTCATTTATTTGAATATCTCTGATGTCTAGTTTTTAGCATTAAGTTCTGTTGCAACTAGTACTCTTTGCTAACAGAGATATTGTAGATCATGATAGAAGCATATACAATTCAACAAACAATAGAATTTACGTTCTATTATACCCTTGAAAAATTCATTGTCATTTCTAAACAGAACAAACTGTGTATAAACTATGATAATGAAATCAACTTTTTTCATTTCTCAAAGAGTAACTCCAAAGCCTGAATCTTTCTTGAACTTGCTAACTATGGTATGCGCGAAGGATAAATTAAACACGTTGAAGCATTAAAAAATGCTGCCAAAGATAACAGGGCATGCTGATGATAGGAAAAGGAAAGAAGGAAATTTTCTATCAGCATTTAGCAAGGTTCATTGACAACACATTGAAGAGGACCAGCATTGGAAGTTAAAGAGGGAGTAAATGCTCCGTGAGCAACAATGAAGGATTGTCCTCTTGTGTATTTTGGAGCAATACTTCCATATCCAGATGGAAGAAAATAAGCTCCATTCATAAACATATCATTGGAGGACCTCCATTTCCAACTTTTCCATCCTTTGTCTTCAGTCTCCCTCTTGGTGACCTGTAACACAACGATGGCGATGACATTAGTATAAGTTTTTTTTTTTTTTATGTGATTTCCAATTTCAGAACAAGTAGTTTGATGTTAGTATACCTCTTTGTTGTAAGCTTTGTCAGGAGCAATGAAATAATTTCCTTCACTGAATATTGTTGGATCTGCACTCCCACCAATGGCATACATTAACCATTGATCATAATAGTTGTTGGCCACATGAGCATACCCATGCCTAACCCTGTAAGGAAAAAAATTTGTCAAATGTTTGATAAATCTTGCTCAATTATTTTGATCAATCTTGATTATGTACCTTGGCATTCTTTGAACTAATTCGCGGCCAAAATGGTTGTAAACTACTGTGACTTTCATGTTTCTGTCCGCAGTATATTCATCGTTGTGTCCCAATAACATAACCTGGAAATTTGATTTAAAGTCAGAACTAAAGCATCACTACATGTTTCAACTATAATATAGTTTTGACTCGAATCCATTGACAACTACATGACTTACTTTGTCATGCTCAGTGAAGTAATTGTTGGAAATGGTTACTGCAGTTGAAGCATGAATAACATCGAGTAGTCCATCCGTTGCACGAGCAAGGTAGCAATGATCAATCCAAACATTCGATGATGTAAACACACTTATAGCATCACCATCAGAGCCTAATCTTTCACCAACATGTTCAGGACTACTCCTAACCATACCCTTTTTACCAGGCTTACAATCATGTATACTAATCCCATGAATAATAACATTTGTGACATAGTCCAATGTGATACATGGACCATTAGAGATTTCTACTTTTGCTCCTCTGCCATCTATAGTCTTGTAACTATTCACCATAAGTTCATTTTTAAGTGTAAGTACCATGTCCCTTTTGAAAATAATCCAAAGTGGCTCAGACTGAATTGCACCATACCTAAGTGTGCCTGGTTTAGGATTTATAGGGTCATCAGAAGAGTCAGTGACAATATAAATGTCACCATATTTACCACCTATGGTACTACTTCCAAAGCCTATTGCACAATCCGCTAAAGCCTTTCGATTGGATGACCAATCGCCTTTCCATCTCCAACACGAATCGATGACATTGAGGAGGCCATTTTTGAGAGGCTGAGGATCATAACTTATTGATTTAGTTCCCTCTTCATCACTTGATTTACTAGATACTATGGTGAAAAAAGAACAAATAATTAGAAGCCATGAAAGTATTTGAAGGGAATTAGTTGATTTTGCCATGGCTTAACTATGTGATGCAATGAGAATAATCATAAGAGTGAAATTTAAATAGTCTATAGTAGTAATGGTTGGCATGTTGGAAAATATATCAATTTCAATTAGCTGTTTGGTGAGATATTTGGAACTTAAACATTGAACGTGAGAGCACGAGCTACAAAATTAGAAGATACGTTCAACTATTCGAGTAAGGTATAAAATACTCTACTGCGAACAAAGTCTCATATTGATAGTTAAAAAAATTAAAAATTAAAAATTATTTGTAAGATGTTTGATTCTCTCAATGGTGTGACACCTTTTGTGAAAAAACGTGCAATTTTACAATATTACACCGTATTCTTTAACCATTTTATCCCCCGTACAAAACATAGCATCATATAAATTTGAGGAGAATAAATTATCTTCAAGTTTGAGGACTACGAGTTCTAATATAAGACACGTGTTCTGTAAGATGCTAGGAGTATAACTAACCAATGCACTGGAAAATCATGATCCTTGTTTTTGGAATATCCTACAATTAGTAATACATTTACATTAATTAATATTCATGAAATCTATTTCTCATATAGTAGTAGTGCTCAACATTATTAAAAATTGATGAGTCATGCACGTTAATTAAATTTATCTCGTCGTTATACTTTTAATAAAAAAGAAAATTCACTTCAAATAATTACGTCTTTACTAACCAATGCTCAAAAAACTAATTAATTTCTTTTGAACAGTACTGTTAGGAGACTTCGATGAAATCAACCGGCCTCCAGTTTCGTTTATAATTCTAGATCAACATATATCTGCAGTAGATCTTCAAAAATGTTGGAAAAAAACAAACTATCTTATCATTGAAAATTAAAATATTTTATTTTCAAACTCATTAGACCTTTAAATATGTAAAAATAAATCAAAAATAGAATAAATGTGCTATGCAAAATTAACTAGTTGGAGTATAACGTACGTCAATGATATTAATAACATAAGAAGATGAATCAACACATTTTAAAAATTCAAATCTCTACAAAAAAATATCCCATGAAGGAAAAAGAGGTTTTGAAAATCAAAATCAAAACTAAAGTAGAAAATCAATAACATAAGAAGATGTGTTGGGATTTAAAATTCTATACAAAATAATTGCTTATTTTAATTATTAAAAAAAAGTATATGTTATATAATCCATACTAATTGAGGGCTAATTTTGATATTTTAAAAATAATGCAATGATTCAATTAATTTTGACGTTAATTTAAGATCAAGGGGATTTGTTTATTCCTTTCAAGAGGTAAAGGGGGTATGATTCTAATTGTGCGTCAGATTTCCTTTCCTTGATGGAAAATTTGTCCCCGAAAATTTAATTCAGGCAAATCCCTTTTACTTCCAATGGAAATTTATCTTACAAAAGTTTTTTTTCCCCAACATTTACTTTTTTTTTCTTTTCCTTATATGTTTGAATGGGTTCAAGATAGATTAAAGGGAAAAAAGACACATATACCCTTGAACTATCGTAAATGGTATGCAAATACCCTCTGTCATACTTTTGGGACATTGGTGCCCCTACCGTCCAAAAACTAGAGCATATATACCCTTTTATACTAACATACATACACGTGTCATAATCTTATCCATCGATCTGACATTTATCGACGGATAAGATTATTCCACGTGTCCCTATTTAGTCTTCCGTTAGAGTGAAGGGCATATATGCTCTAGTTTTTGGACGGCAGGGGAACCAATGTCCCAAAAGTATGACAGAGGGTATCTGCATACCATTTACGATAGTTCGAGGGTATATTTGTCTTTTTTCACTAGATTAAATGGTTGGGTTTAACTGAATTTATACGGATAAAAATCAATAAATTGAGTTGATAAATAAGTAAGTCATACCTTATTGAAACTTAAATAAATTCATATTTTGTGGGCTAATTTTACTATCTTTATTTTGAACGAACAAAGAAATGTACTATTTTGTACATAAGATATAGTAATATCATGATTTGCATGCTTAACTTTAAGTTTGTGTTTGAGCATGTGATATAAAAACATGATTTGAAATAAATTTAAAATAAATGTCACTTATATATAGAAGTCATTTTATTACCTAAGATTAAGAAAGTCATGCATTTTTCTCTTCTTTTTTATTTTATTTAACTTCATCCACAAATCAGAAAGTAATGACTAACGTACAGTACATACTTGCGAATATTATTATTATTTATTCAATTTAAGCAAAAAAAAAAGGAAAGAGCAATTGAATAGATCTTTCCAACTATATAAACTACTCATATATTTACATGAAAGTTTTTTTTAATGATCAATACAATATCCAAAATGGATCCTCAATACAGTAGTCATCTCATTCTCAGGGATTCTAATTTTTTAAGACTCCCCATTTGGTAGAAGTAAATAAAATAAAATTAGTGCATACATAAAACAAACAATTATGCACTTAAATAATTCCAGGCCAAAAAAAGGGTTAACATTTATAAGGAGTACAACGCAAAGGTCCAGCATCATCAGTTAAAGAAGGAACCATAGATCCATCAGCCACAGGAAATGATTGAGTCTTTGAGTAATATGGATTAGTAGTCCCATAACCAGATGGTATAAAATAGGCTCCATTCAAGAATTTATCCTTTGAAGACCTCCACTTCCAATTTTGCCATCCATTCTTAGATTCCCTTTTTGTAACCTATCAACCCAATGATAATATATAATTTTGTTAGTAATATAAGGCTGAACATCAACTTTGTTCAATTTAATGATCGATATACATAGTAGTTCGTTTTGAATAAACTAAAAAGGAAAGAATGTCACGGAATCAGACTCACTTGTGTGGATTTAGATGCTAAGAAATAATTTCCTTCACTAAAGATGGTTGGATTAGCACTTCCACCAATAGCATACATCAACCATTTTTCGTAACGATTGTTGGCCACATGAGCATAACCTAGCCTCACTCTGCACGTATATATATTTGTCTACTTATGTAAGAAGTCGTAATTTTCAAATAAATAAATATGTATGTAGATGTGTGACATTTTTTTTTTGTGGGGAGGGGGGGTTGAGAAATTATATTTAATTTACCTTGGCATTCTTTCAATTAAACCAGGGCCAAAGTAGTTGAAGGCTACTGTGACTTTCATAACCTTATCTTCTATATTGTTATCATTGTGCCCAAATAACATAACCTGCTCATCAGACTTTTGTCAGAATTAAAAGAAAATGACACAAAATAAAAATCATGGTTTGCACTAGCTAGCTTATTTAATATTTCGAATCTACCCCTTCATTAAATGCAGATTCTAATGTCTCACTAAGGATGTGTTTCGTATGAAGAAAAAATAATATTTTTACTTATTTTGTGGTGTTTGGTAAGTAAGAAAAGAAAAATCATCTCAAGAAAATTTATTTGTAATCTAGGGAAACATATTGGGGTGGAGGGTTGGGGGTATTGTGTGTGTGGAGGGGGGGGGGGCTCGAAATGTCACTTGATCATGAAACTTGTTTTTTTAATACTATATATTCTCACTTGGAA
>JAJOOR010005017.1:0-38447 GCA_036250505.1 Solanum acaule | reverse complement strand
ATGAAATGTTTTCTTAGTAAAGAAAGTTTTTAATTCCTTATGGTTTTAGTGTCTATGCGATGAATGAATGCTAAGAGGCTTGTATTAGACCTCTTCGAGGTCGAGTACGTCGGTTACGACTAGGGGGTGATCTCGGGTCGTGACACTTTTACAAATGTTTTAACTTTGTTTTAAGACTTAAGTTTTGAGTTGAATAAAAAGTAAATATTGAAGTTCATTTCTTCAAAAGAGTATATCGGGACTATGTATTCCCAAAGAGTAAAATATTTTCACATTTAAATAAGAAAGGAAATTGAGATTTCCAAATGAGCCTTTGAGCTAGTTTTCAGTAAAGAATAAATGCTTTCACAATTAAGCAAGAGAGGAAACACTGATTTCCAAGAGAGCCTTCGGGCTAGTTTTTGAGTAATTATCTCATACCACAGAGTTATGTTTTTAAACATAAGAGCTAGTAACATATTTTGGGAGTAGTATTGAGCATCAATATGGGGGAGAGTTCAGACAACTCCCAGCCCCCATAAACCATATTGCCACCATAGGTAGAAAAATGGTCATACTTTTTAGATGATTCCTTAGGATCCCCTTTTTCATTACTTTATCATTTTAGTTCATTAGGATGTCGTGAGTCTTGTCCCGACATCCATCTCAGTTATTAGAGGCTTCATAGACAGTCATTTAGTTCATTTGTCATTATCTTGTTATTGGCTTATGTTTTGAGACCTGAGTTGCCATTTTGGCCAGTGAATGTTATCTTAATACATTCCAAGTTATATTTTGAGCTTTCAGTTTACTTTAAAGGTTCAGTTATCAAGAGTAAGTCTTCCGCTGAGTAGTTAGCCAGGCCAAGGGTTCGCTTGGGCCAGCAATGGTTCTCGAGTGTCAGTCCCTCCCAGGGTGTAGGCTCGGGTCGTGACAAACAGATATCCCGTAAATTAGTCGAGGTATGCATAAATCGACTTAGATACCACTATTATCAATATATATATATATATATATATATATATTTCATAGTATATTAATTTTTCATTTTTACAACCCAAAATAAACACATTCACTCAACGCAAGTCTCCCGTTAAAATACCAACATGGGTTGTGGTACACTGGTGGGAGTGTTTCACTCTTAACCAGAGGTCTCGGGTTCGAGCCTTGAGTATTGAGAAAATCATGTTAGGAGCGCCACTCCCAAATGTGTTGGGTTCGAAAGTGATTAGGCGTCATGCGGAAACTTACAATTGAAAATTATATGGTTGATAAATAATACGACAAAAACTTATACTAAAAAGATAATATTATTATATGAAAACTAATATACAAGAAAAATATTAAAACTATTGAGAGAATAAATCTCCCCATAAATAAAACTCTTAATCGACTACATTGTGAATTTTATTATATTTTTGATATGAGAAGAGGGGTCTTCAATTTATAGAGTTCCAATTTTTTCTTCCAAGGAAAGAATAAACCAAATATGGAAGAAAATTATATTTTTCTTTCAGGAAAAGTTAAAGCATTTATGGTAATACTTTGATTTTTTCTTCAAGAGAAAAATTAATTTCAAATAAGGTAAGAAAATCAGGGCAAAACCCTAACAAATCTCCCATTTTGACTGAATTTTCTTGACAAAGTTTGATCCACCTTCTTCATATGCATGATAATCTTGTTCTTCACATAATCTTCATCACTGCTACTTGCCATGATTAAAAATAAGGTTTAAAATATATGGGTTAAAAATATTTTATTTTTATTTTTAAAAATTGCAGCAACATGAATATTGAAAATATGGTTTAAAACTTCTTCTCCACATGTAGCTAGACAAAATCTTCATTATCATCAAATTGATTACAAATTGATTTGAAATCATCTTGAGCATGTCTTCAACCTCATTGAACCAAGAACCATCGGACCATAGGATCGTTGGACCATGTGCTCTGATACCACTGGTTGGGTTCGAAAGTGATTAGGCGTCATGCGGAAGCTTACAATTGCAAATCATATGGTTGATAAATAAGACGACAAAAACTTATACTAAAAACATAATATTATTATATGAAAACTAATATACGAGAAAAATATTAAAACTATTGAGAGAATAAATCTCCCCATAAACAAAACTCTTAAACGACTACATTATTGATTCTATTGTATTTTTGATATGAGAAGAGGGGTCATAAAACAACTACGGGAAATACAACATCAATTATTATTACAAACAAGGTATAATTTCGCAATCCTCAAAGTATACATTTATGTCAAATTATTGGTCCTCTCAGGGAACCCAAACCCAAATAGTTAGCATACCGGAACGTGGTACCCGATCCATTATGCCGGAACGTGGCAACCAATCCCATAATTATATCGGAACGTGGCAAACGATCCAAGTTAGCGTGTCGGAACGCAACACCCGATCCACTCAACAAGCCACAATCACATTCTCATAATCATACAATCAAGTCATGATTCATGGAATTCATCATTCGTATATCCTCTTTTACAATTAATGTGATCAACAATGCAACATTCGCATACATACACGTATCATAATGAAGCAAGAACAACATATACCACACAATCATGCAATCACACCCCTCACCATGAAGTATTCAACGACATATATCACTTAACTATAATTCGACCAACTTAGCCCTAGCTCATCACCTAAGGCTTCTTCCTATGATTAAATCATCTTTTGTTCGGTGCACGAAGGCCTACGCATAACTCCTACCATTGAATTACATTATATTACGCAGTGAGCATAAATTTATAACTACTCAATTAGTAAAACCTAGCCTACCTGGGCGCCAAGCAGCTCCACGGACAAATTGCAGATAATTTTCTGGTTTTCCGAATGACATGACGGTGAATTTGGCCAAGAATCTGCAAGATATCGCCATCCTCACGCTAGAATCTCTTTCTCCTTCTTTCCCAAGCTTGGAGCAGCTTTTTGGAGGGTTTCTGGGTGATTTACGTCTAATGTAGGTATTTTAGGAAGAAGGAGAAAATAGGATTTCACGTTATTTACATTTTGTCTCGCCTATCCCGCTCTGGCGCCAACTTACCCCGCCGCCCTAGTGGCATCTGGCCCGCCCTGGCGGGACAATGGCCCAGTATTTACCAAAGTTTGTTTTTCCTGAATAACGACGATTCAGATCGTTACAATAAATATAAGTTTATTTACTTGTGTAATAAATCTAAATGTAATAAATTTATGAACTTATTTTTGCTACTCTTTTCATTTTCAACAGAATATTCGTACAATTATATTATCTTCCCAAAATTTCAAATTGAAAAATAAAAGTTATTTGTTAATGAACTTTATTTTGGTACATATATATATCACAATTAAAAAACAACTATATATACGTACAAAAATAAGCTTTATGACTTTTAGTTTCCAATTTTATACTTTGCAAGAGAATATAATTATTGCAAGAGAAGATAATTACGCAAATACAATGAATGAGAAAAAAGATTATAAAAATAAGTTCATAAATTTATTATATTATTAAATAAATAAATAAATTTATATTTATTAATATAGTTTATTGTATTTTATGAATCCACATGAACTATTTAAATATTTTATCTTTCTTATTTATTACTTTTATTTAGGAAATAATACAAATAGGACTCACTATTTTATGCGCCAAAGCCAAATACATATCCCATTTTAACTTGCCTTATTTTTTTTATTTTGTTCTCTATTTTAGGGTTATTTCATTTTAACTCTTTAACTCTATTTTTTTTATGTATTATTTAAATACAAATTGCTTATTTTATGACTTCTTTATTTTTATATATATACTCTTCAACTACAATTTTACATTTTAAAAATTGATGTTCGCCCGTTCGTTTTCGTAAAAAAAAAAAAAAAAAAAACTAAAAATTGATAAATGAATATTGATTTCTTTAATTAACAATTTCTTTTTTGAGAGGTTCTCCATATTTTTGTGTGAAAATTAACCGACAAAATTTTAAAATAATTATTATTCGCCGATAATCTTTGTTTTTTGTTTTTTATTTTATAAAAACTAACACACAATTTTAAAAATTATAATCGAAGCATATATTAAAAAAAATTAAAAATCATAAAATTAGTATTTTATGTTTAAATGGTACAAAAAATATTTAAAAATTAAAATAGAACATGACTAAAGTAGAGCTTCAAAATGAAAAATAAAAATTAGTTAAAGAGATTGTAGATACGTTTGATCGTGGGGAATCTTAGTACTTTAATTGATTGGTAACCTAAACTCCTACCTTATTGGTGAGGATTTGATTCCCCACACTGTAATCCCCTCTCCATTTTTCCTTTCCCTGCCCCCATTTATAAGAAAAAAAGAAGTTATTAAGAGATTAACTACTTAAATTTAAAAGTTGTACTAGAGATAATGAAGCTTTGATGTGATCTTGTGAGTAGTTTGAGTTGCTAACTTTGGTAAGTTCGAGGCGATAATTCTAGAAAATTAAAACAATTGATAGAGAGATAATTTTAGTAAGTTAAGACTCACGATCGATAGAAAATAACTCAACAAGATTATAATTAATACATTAGAAATTTGTTCGGATAAATGAGCAATCATTGTCCAATAACTTTTATTATTGAAACCACCTCATATTATTTAAGTGATAACTTTATTACTCCTTTTATTTATTATTTGATTGTCTGCTCTCAGAAAGAGTATTACAGGTTACTGTGTTTCGAGAACAGAGATCTGCAAATCAGGGAGAGAAAACATTCATGTTTTTTTCTCTTTCAAGTAAGTTACAAAACAAAAATACTATAACTCATAAAAGTTGATTAAATTGATGTTCTCGGTGATATGAAAGTGAAGAAACCTGTATCACCTATTCGATACAAGAACCTGGTTCTTGTAGTACTTTAACATAACTTCATAACACAAAATAACACAAAGTTTTATTGAGGAAAGTCTCCTTGCTCAAGGGAAGAAAAACCACGACCTACATCCAGGGGCGGAGCTACCCTAGGGTAAGGGGTTTCAAGCGACACCCCTTCGTCGGAAAATTACATTGTATATATAGGTTAAAATTTAATTTAATAAATATATATACAAGTGTTACACCTCTTGACACAAGTTGAAGGTTTAGTGTAGTGACTAAGGGGTGCAAAAATTGCTTAAGATTGTGTGTTCTATCCTTGATAGCAACACTTATACATTTTTACTTTATATTTTGACACCCCTTCATAAAAATTCTGGCTCTGCCACTGCCTACATCGTGTAGGATTTTAAGAAACTTCTCACTAACTTCAAAGAGTAACTTTAGATTACAACTCTATAATTTAAGGGACTAACTCTAAAACATTAACTCAAACGATTACCTATAGCCATTATCTTTACTCTCCAAGAAGTCACAACAAATTCTTATTACAACTCTCACAACAGACTTGCTTTCAAACTTAAAATTATTACAACATAATAATGATTCCAAGTTACTTTAACAAAATACATACTTTATAAAGAAAATCTAACTCTAGTCCTTCTTTCTTTTGTCGTTGTATGCCCCTTCTGCCGCTTCTTGCCTTTTGTTGAAAACAATGATATTCATTGTGTGCAAAATCTAAAGTCTCATTATGCAACGTTCTCCTTTTATAGTCATCTTGTTTTGTGCGTTCTGAAAACTCTAATTGAGTCCGAAAGTGGTTTTTCAATAAGTCGGCTACTCCTTTTATAGAATCTTACGCGAATTCTAGTTTATTCTCATGCAACTTTACTTTGCTACTCATTTTTAGAATTTGATTTACTTTGTCAATCATCAAAAACTGTTTTTGTTGAATATTGACTTGTCACCAGAAAGTATGACGGAAAAAGTTCTCTTTAGGATCAATTTTACATATAAAAATGGATTATATTTGCTACAGCCTCTTATCCTTTTTAGGACAAATTGTGTGTGTGGGGGGGGGGGGGTGCGTGGGTGGGTGCGTGCGTGCGTGCGTGTGTCTGTGTTTTTCAGGCAATACTAAGAGCTAATTTCGTTGTTAGCTATAAAAATTACTAAACGTTTGAAATTTCTTGAACAAATTAAACTAATCATGGATACGCACTCTTAAACTCACCCAATTGGTGTTCTAATTTGGTGATTAATTCATGTGACTAATGAGATACTTTTTTTTAATGATTTATTTTGTCCCAATCAATTTTTTTATTACATAGGGGATAGGGGAAGATGAAATTGGGGAGGGGATAATTACAAGGTGGAGAATAGCTAGATACCTCACCAACAAAGTGAAAGTTCTCATACCAAACTAATTGGGTATTATCAAAATTTCAAGAAATTTTATTGTTAACAAGAAGTAAATCCATACCTGGATATAGATGAAAGGACGCGAACAACCCCATTGATAGAAGATGATCAATACGTCACATTTTCAAAACATCATTCAGGCTTATACAAAAAAGCTAGTAAATTAGAATGTAATGTTAATATTTGAATAATATTATTTTCATCAAACAATTTGAAATTATCGATTGATTTTCAAAACGTAATATAATGCTAAATAAAAGTGCTCATCTTGTTGACTTGAAACAAAGTGAGCAAGATCAACAACAACCTTAAGAATTTTGAAATAAGCGATAATAAAATGAGTACTTTCACTTACTATAATATCAAGATTCAAAAAAATTGATCAATAACTACTTATAAATAATACCATTTGATGAAAATAACATTATTTCATCATAAACATCAAATTCACTAGCCTTTTGTATAAGCATGAACAAGTTTTGAAATGTGACATATTAACACCTTCATTTATATAAAGTATTGATCAATATTTTCGAAGAAAGGATGTTTATAAGAAATGAAATATCACGATTATTTGTAAGAATCACAATTTTTTTTTACGACGAAGCATTAACTTTCTAACCTAATATTGTAGTTAAATCAAATCTTTTTCATGAAAAAAATTATAGAAGCAAAATGAAATTGATATGATATTTGTAATGAGATATGAACTTTAAATTTAAATAGGTAAAATATTATTGACCATATATTTCCAAATATTTTGGGGGTAAAATTTTGCCATGTGTTTGACCACAAACTTCTAAATCTTTTTGGCAAGTCATTTATGGGTGAAGTTTTGCCATGTGTTTGGCTACAAATTTACAAATATTTTTGGCAAGTCATTATTGTGTGAAGTTTTGTCAAGCGTTTGGCCATAGATTTTTTGGGGAGATATATTTGACTTTTATTAAAAATATATATGATGTATACCTATAAGTTTTAAGAATTTATTAAAAATACTCATAAGTTTGTATTGTCATTTTATAATGAAAATATTTCATGAAAAGCAATGACAACGAACATAATTAATATTAATTCGAAAAAAAAAAGGGGAAGCAAACAAAACGTAAAAACCATTGATTTGTATACGAAAAACTACTATTACTATTTGTAATTGGAAGTGACTTCGGAGAGTAACCTCGGATAAAAATTATATAAAATATGTATATAACACTATAAATTTTGTACAACAAACTAGGAATGAAATTTTGTCTAAAATTATAAATGTTGGGTGTTTTATAAAATATAAGTATAGGATAATTTTTTTTTTTTTTTAAGAAAATAAAATTCTCGAATACTAAAATCTAGCTCAAATTCTATGTTTTTCTAGAACTCGGGTACTTGGAATAACCATTATATGACAAACACTAGTTACCTATTTATTTCTAAATTTTTTCCAAATATAATTTTCTTACTTTTGAATTACTAGGTTATGATTAGCAAATGAAAATGTAATTGGAAGGAACATTAGTTAAAATATCAAAATCTTCAAACATTATTTATAGCAACCAAATCAAAGTCTCAACTTATCTTTGATTAAAGGTATCCATGAGATTAAAGATTTATTAAATTAAATATTCCTCTACTATAATCCAATTTCTAAATACATCTCTTATATTTTAAAATATAAACACTTACGCCATTTATATTATGAAAATATCATACATTTATACTTTCTATGAGTTATAGCCATGACTAAATATATTAGTAAAAGATACGAGTAAAATTATTAATAATACAAATTACTTAATAGGATGTTTCAATTATTATTAGTAACTTTCTCGCACTTAAAGCATACAAGTTATTTTATTTTTATTTAGTTATAATATTTTATATATAATATTTAAGGGTGTGACCTAGTCATCAATAAAGTGGTTGAAAATCACGTTATCTATTATTTTTCCCCATCTTCTATCTTTGTGAATAGAGTTATCTAGTACTTATTATTATATAAGGGAACATATATTCCGTGAAATTAGTCAAGATACACATAAAACTGACTTGGACACCACAATTATCAAAATATATATTAATAAAATATTTATGGGTGTGACCTAGTGATCAAATAAAGTGGGTTGAAAATCATTAAATCTGTTATTTTTTTCTCATCTTTTAGCCTTGTGAATAGAGTTATATGGTCCTGTTATTGGTATGAGGTAACATATATCAAAATATATATTTTATTATATATTAATTTCTCATTTTTACAGCGCAAGCTCCCGTTAAAATTTGTTACGCACATTTGTTTGGTGTTATAACTCTACTTACAGTTCAATAACTTTCTTTGTTTTTAATTTATACTTTATATTCGTGTTAAAAAATTCATTTAATGCATATAAATAATTTATTAGAACTAAATAAAAGATTTTTTCTAAAATCAAAACTTCATAGGGTTGCTCTCGCATTTGCTTGTTGGTGTACATTGTACACCAATTGAGTCCACGTACGAAACAAAAGAATTATACAAAAATAAAAATAAAATTGTGATTAATTTTATCAATTACATTATTTATAAAAGAATGAAAGTAATGAACAAAAGAGATAAAATATTTATATAATTAATGTGAATGCATCAAACACAATAAGTTGTATTATTAAATAAATATAAGCTTATTTACTTGTATGGTAAATCTAAATGTAATAAATTTATGAACTTATTTTCTCTTTTCTTTTTTTAACATTATATTTGTGCAATTAGCTTCTCTTACCAAAATATCAAATTGAAAAATGAAATGTTATTTGTTAATGAACTTTATTTTGGTACATATATATCATCAATAAAAAGTATCAAAAAAATAATGTTCAATACCAAATATCTTTTGATTTAAGATAAAAAAGTATTTACCACTCTATTACTAATATTTATGAATTCTTTTCCACTACTATTATTATGTTCAAAGATATAGTAGTAGGAGTAGTAGAGTAGATCTTAGTAGTTGTAGTACTTTATTACTAGTATGTATGTATGTATGTATTAAATAAGTTTTGCAATAGGTAGAGTAGTGGGGCAAAGAGTCAAACAAGAAGAAAAGCAAAGGAAGATCCAATGAGGGGAAAAAGCATAGAGATGATGATGCCGTTGAAAGCAAAATGTCAAACACTAGCTTGCCTTTTAGGGACTGACACCCTCCTGCCTCGACCTTAGCAACTCTTTTGACATGTCCTCTCACTTACCTGCCCTCTTTGAACCTATCTCATCCTTCTTTCTATTCACACACCTTCATTTTTTCGATTTTTTTTATTACTAGTATGTACTCCATAGTTTTTGCTAGTACTTTATTACTTCCTCCGTCCCATTTTATGTGGCACCATTTTCTTTTTGGTTAGTTTCAAAAAGAATGTCACATTTTCTTATATGGTAAGTATTTAAAGGTACAATTCCTCTTTTATCCTTGTTGATCCCACTTAATCTTAAAGATAGTACTCAAATACATTTATGAGGAGAGAGAAATGTGAGTCTACTTTTTAAAGGGCAATTTGGTAAACATTTTAAAGTCTTCATTTATTTCTTAAACTCCGTGCCCGATCAAATGTTGCCACATAAAATGGGATGGAGGGAGTACTAGTATGTATAGTTTTTGCTAAACTAAGTTTTATTTTTGAGAATATTATTTTTATTTTGTTATTAAATGAATATTAAGATAGGTTTTTTCCTTTTTAAATTGAAACTGTCACATGTAATAAACAGTGAGTGTACCTCCTTTATTTTGATTTTTTCTGATAAATTTAATTCAACAAAATTAAATTACATTTCAGTATATTCTATATATTTTTAGTATAAGATTATAAAATTTAAATCTTTCATTTTTTATTTATTTATATATTTGCAATTATAGACATTATTCCATTTGTACGTTTAAAAATTAAGACAGCTTCACCCACTGGGACAATTCCATAGAAAGCAATGCTGAGAGTATCCGATCCCCAACGACCTTTTTGGCTATCTTATCTCGAGCTGTGAGATATCATAGGAACCACCATATTTGTGTCCGTGTCCATTTGTTAATGATCCTTTCCTCCGTTTAAAAAAAAAATGATCTGGTTTGACTTGAAATGAAGTTTAAGAAAAGAAAGAAGACATTTTAATTTTGTGGTTCTAAATTAAAGTTATGTTAAATGTACCAAAATATCCTTTAATCTTGTGGTTTTAAACATGTCATGTAAAAAGTTGAAGTTAAAGTATTGTCAAAAAAGAAAATGGGTCATTCTTTTTGAAACATATTAAAAAGAAAATCAGGTTATTATTTTTTATAAAGAAGGTGTATAAATTATCTAAATACATACCTAAATTATTGCCTACGATTAATGTATTGTCTTGCCTATATTGTTATTTTGTTATTTGTTGATTGTTATCAATTATGTTACTATAACGTTATTTTTTAACGGAACATATTCATAATAAAATGATAATACTCCCTTCGTCCCATTTTATATGTCACATTTTTACTTTGCACTTGCATTAAGAAATGATGTAACTTTATCATTCTACCCTTATTTAATTTTTTTGGAACTCAAGTTTTCAATCAATGAATATGAATTAATTTATTTTGATTAATTAATTTAACCAATGAACATGAATCATTTACTTAACTTTTTTAAGTTGGTCAAATGTATGTTTTCAATGTTAATAACTCACGAGGGTAAAAAAGAAACAATATGCTAATTTATACATTAATTTTATGAAATGACAAGTATTACGGATCAACTATTTATAGAAAGAGATGACATATAAAATGGAACGGAAGGATTATTAATTAATGGATATTTTTAATAGTTTTTAGAACAGATGGATATAATTCATATTTTTTGAATTAATCAAATATTTTAGGGAAAATTTGGGGCCAAACGTCCAAACACATGGTGAAACTTCATCCAAATCTAATTTGCCAAGAATATTTGAGAATTTGGGGCCAAACACTAGCTTAATTTGTTGTTTAGTTGGTAAGTTTGAGATAACTTATCTCAGGATTTATAATTAGTAACCTTCCTCTTGGGTGGTATAGTAATCTCGGTATAACTTATCCTGAAACAAAATAAGTAAATGACAAAAATTGTCCCTTTAAACTCTTTCTATACATCACTTTTCATATTCATGAAGGACATTTTTGTAAATAAATAAATTATTTTTATAATATATGCAATGCATATTATTTTGAATACAACAGACCAAACACTCAATAAAAAATAATATCAGCATAACTTATCTCATCATAATTTATCTCATTATAACTTGAATTCAAACTAAACAACTCCTTAGTATTTTTCACATTTCTTAAAGTTATATTTATATTTAAACACAACTTCAATATTGCAAAAAAAAGAATTATTTTTAATTATTTTTTTCAAATTTTACATTTTTTATGTCGAAATGCCTACTTATTTTAAATAAAATCTAATGAATCGTTTGGTTGTGAAGAAGTTATTCTGGAATAAATTATTTCAGTACAAGTTATTCCATCACTATAATATCAATGAATATATAAATAATCTAAAGACTTTCTAAACTTTCAATCAAATGTACAATAAAATAATCTTATATTTTAGGGAAAAAAGACAAATATACCCTCGAACTATCGTAAATGGTACGCAGATACCCTCCATCATACTTGTGGGATATCGGTGCCCCTACCGTCCAAAAATTAGAGCATATATACCCTTTATACTAACGGATACACCTGTCATAATTTTATCCACCCACCCGACATTTGTTAAAGGGAAAAAGGACAAATATATCTCTAAACTATCGTAAATGATATGCAGATACCCTCCGTCTTACTATTGGGACATAGGTGCCCCTGCTGTTCAAAAAGTAGAGCATATATACCATTTGCACTAACGGACATACACGTGTCATAATCTTATCCAACGACCCGACATTTATTAAATATCAAATCGACGGCTAAGATTGTGCAACGTGTCCTTATTTAGTCTTCCGTTAGAGTGAATGACATATATGCTCTAATTTTTGGACGGCAGGGGCACCAAGGCCCCAAAAGTATGACGGAGGGTATCTGCATACTATTTACGATAGTTTAAGGGTATATTTGTCCTTTTTCACTTTATATTAAATATCAGATCGACATGTAAAATTGTGCCACATATTTTTATTTAGTCTTCTATTAAAGTGAAAGACATATATACTCTCAGGGATATCAATTTCTAAAAATATGATGAAGAATATCTACATATCCTTAATGATAGTTCAGAGATATATTTATCCTTTGTTCCTATATTTTATCCCAGATTTACTATTCTATATATCTTACAATGACTCTGAAGTTAAAAATTCATGTGGAGCGGACATGTAAGTTGATTAAGAAGTAATAAGTAGCTAAAGTCAAACGGACGAAGACGACTCACTAATCGAGATGAGAAAGAAAGCAAAGAGGAAGAAAACAAAAGTTTCCATCATTTCAGCCAACACCTCTACCCTTAACTTGCCAGAGAAAGGTACCTATCTCCACTGAACCACAGCTCAGAAAAACTTGAAAACCCCTCGTGGACCCAACACTTTCTATCAACTCTCTTCATTCCATAACTATAAAATATTTTTTTTTTAAAAACTATACTGTACTATGTTCACAATATCAACATTGCAATATACATAGAAAAATCTAGTGTCATAGCACTAATAGCCGCAATAATAATTGAAAAGCAATGTTGGGGAAAAAAGAGGAAAAGATAGCTCATGGATTACGATTTTTTTTTATATGATATGATTAATAGGTTTTCAACAACTTTGGTACTTTATGTCGTCAATAAATTCCATTTTTCTTAGCCTCTTTCTCATTGGCAATACTGAAATTGCATATAAATCCAAAGTGCAACCAGTCAAGTATTTATAAACAAGTATAGTAGAGTTGCCCTAGGTGAAGGACGTGTTGTGTTGCATTATGGTCTTTGATTGAGAAAATTAAACCACAGAATCCCAATGCTCACTGTCTAAATCTTGTCACCGCTATATGTTTGGATTTTGGTAACTGATTTTATTAACCCGATCTCCTCTCACAGTATATGATGGAGATGAAACATTTAATAGAGTTTGAAAATCTATTTCATATATCATGGCGAAGGCTTTACCTGTGAGTGGTGAGAACTGCACCGGTGTAAACGTCGTCGGTGATAGTAGTGGTGAGAAGCTGCAGGCTACTACAAGCAAGGAACTTTTTCACTGTGAAAACGGAAAAATGGTTAGGAAGAGAGCGGCGTCTGACATGGAGATCCAGACCGGCGCCGGTGAAGAGCATAGATATCTACGCCGGTCTGCTATAATAGGCGGGTCTCACTCTCAGGTTGGTGATTTAAGGGTTTGTGGCAATAGTAATTTTGGTCATGGTATGAACAGTAATACGACGACGACGATGACGATGACGACCCAGGTTTCTAACTACTCCACTATGCAAATGTTACCTTCTTCCACGAACTTGTGCAGTGTGACGTCAAGAGGAGGGCCTGGGATTGATACTGGATTTTCTAATTCAACCCCAAACCTAACTTACACAGACGCCATAACATCGCATCATCACCCACAAGGTACTCAAACCCAGAACAACAACAACAATCAATCCCCATCTGTTTGTGTTTTCTCCGGTTTGCCCCTTTTTCCTCCGGATAGAAACCGCCAAAACAGCGGTTTACTACTGCAGCAACCTGCTGCTGCTGCAACAGCTGTTGTATCTTCACCTCTTACAACTGGAAGAATCGATTCCATGGAGGATAGCACGTCGGCAACGGCATGGATTGATAGTATTATAAAGGATTTAATCAACAGCTCCGCTCAAGTATCGGTGCCCCAACTCATCCAGAATGTAAGGGAGATAATTCACCCTTGCAATCCGTATCTCGCATCCCTCCTGGAGTATAGGCTTCGCTCTCTCACTAGTAATAATAATGGTGGCGCTGATCAAAATGACCCCATGGAGTGCTGGAGAAGAAAAGAATCGCTGCCGCCACAGCTCGCTGGTTTACAACAGGCCCAAAATAATGCCAATTTATTGCAGCACAATATTTTATCCCTTCCTGATTCCTCAAATAATCAATATCTAAACTGGGAAATAGCTTTGCCAAACAGCCACAACGCTCCGATGGCGCCTTCTCTGAACCAGCACCAGCAGCTTGGCGGCAATAATCCTACTGCAACAGATCTTTCATTTGTTACACTTTCTCCTCAAGTGCAGCAACAGCAACAACAAGAACCTCCTCATTCTCATTCTCAGCAACAGCCCGCAGTAGACTTAGAGCAACAACAGAAGCAGCAACAATCTTCTAATTCTCTCTCTCCAACGTCGGTAGCCGACAATAGCGCCAAAACAAAAACTTCAACACCAGCTCCACCAGTCCCGATCAACACGTACCGAGAAAAAAAGGAAGAAGAGCGACAACAGAAGAGGGATGAAGAAGGATTACACCTTCTGACCTTGCTATTGCAATGTGCAGAAGCCGTATCCGCTGATAATTTAGAAGAGGCAAATAAAATGTTATTAGAAGTATCCGAACTCTCCACACCGTTTGGCACATCTGCACAGCGTGTTGCTGCATATTTCTCAGAGGCCATGTCAGCAAGGCTGTTGAATTCATGCTTAGGAATATACGCAGCCCTACCAATGACCAGCGTCCCCATGCTTTACACCCAGAAAATGGCATCCGCTTTCCAGGTGTTTAACGGAATCAGCCCCTTCATTAAATTCTCACATTTCACAGCCAATCAAGCTATACAAGAAGCTTTCGAGAGAGAAGACCGGGTACACATAATCGACCTTGATATAATGCAAGGTCTTCAATGGCCCGGTCTTTTCCACATCTTGGCTTCCAGGCCCGGTGGACCTCCTTTTGTTCGGCTCACCGGGCTTGGAACATCGATGGATGCTCTTGAAGCAACCGGCAAACGACTATCCGATTTTGCTGAGAGATTAGGCCTTCCTTTCGAGTTTTTACCAGTTGCTGATAAAGTTGGAAATATAGACCCTGAGAAATTGAATGTGAGCAAGAGAGAAGCTGTAGCGGTTCATTGGTTGCAACATTCCCTTTACGATGTTACTGGCAGCGACTCTAATACACTCTCCCTCTTGCAAAGGTACACAATTTCTATGTCTGGAATTTTATTTTTTTTTGAATTCAAATTTTATTCTTTTTTTAGTACTTTATAAATATACTTTTGTAGCTCCAAAAAAAATGGCTTTTAACATATTTGAAATCACCAAATTCAAAAATACTGTTGCTGCCATTTTCCATGCGTTTTCATTCCATGTCGTCTAGTCAAATACGTATACCTTCAGTTATTGCACTTGAAATTAAAGAACCAACATGCAGCTTTAACGTAAGGAAAAAAGAATCTTCATGATATGAATATTGTGTTGTAGATGAACAATTGCAAATAACAATATTGTAAAAAAAAAGTGATATATATTTAATCAAGTACAAATAAAATGATTCGTACTAGTATAGATATTTATTTTTCCTTTATTACACGGCGCTTCTCTTTGACCAGCGGTGATTCTCTTTTTCAGTAAACCTGAAAAAAGGAGGAGAAAAAGGCCAATCACTTTTTGAAGCAAAAGCTGTCTTCTCTTTGAATTACTGAGTCCTTCCTGCCTAATTAATTTTCCGTGAATTCTCTTCTTTTTAAAAAAGAAGTTCAAATATGTCAAATTTCTGGGGAGCACGCCCCAAAAGGATAGAAAGGCTAGAGAGAAAAACTAGTTACCACTTGGTGTGAATTTTGTAAGATAAAAGTAAATAATGTTAAAGGGTAAAATAAGAAGAAAAGAAAATTCTCTTGATATACTTAATATCCATAATATCTTAGTATTAGTCAATGTCTAATATTTTTTCGGTTCATTTTTATTTTTCTTCATGTTTTATTGTTAGCATTATTTATTCTCCTAAATAATTTTTTTCAAAACCTAATACTTCCTTCCTCTTGTATTAGTTGATCACTTTCCATTTTACATGATAACTAAAAAATCATAAATAAAATGATTAATTTTACTAATTTGTCTTTTATCTATATTGATGAACATCAAGATAGAATATGAAAAATATGTAATAGTATAGGACATATGGATAGATATCATTGAAATAGATAGAAAGTAACTAATGAACTCTAGGAAAAATAAAATTTTGAAACTTTTTAAATATTTTTAGGCTTCCATATTACCTATGAGATAAAATGAGAATTTTAATTAATTAATTTGATTTAGTAAGTGGATAAATAATTTGGGACATATATTTTTAATAAGGTGATCAGTTAATATAGAAATAAATATCAATTAGTATGATATTATAGTAAAATATCCCTACAATCAGTATTTTTTAAGAGGTGTCCAAAATTCAAAATGGACAAGTATAAGTGAATAGAGAAATATGAAGTATTTGTTGTAATTTTACCACATCACTTGTACTCTACATCTTACCACTGTATCTGTATGTAAGTTTGATTAATTTGCTTTACTTCAGGTTGGCTCCGAAGGTGGTGACGGTTGTGGAGCAGGATCTGAGCCACGCGGGTTCATTCCTGGGGAGGTTTGTAGAGGCAATACATTACTACTCAGCTCTATTTGACTCACTGGGCGCGTGCTACGGGGAGGAGAGTGAAGAACGGCATGTGGTGGAGCAACAACTATTGTCAAAGGAGATACGTAATGTACTAGCAGTAGGAGGTCCATCAAGGAGCGGGGACGCGAAATTCAACAACTGGAGAGAGAAGCTTCAACAGTCTGGATTTAGATGCTTGTCTCTTGCAGGTAATGCTGCTGCACAAGCTACTCTTTTACTCGGAATGTTCCCGTCTCATGGATACACTTTGGTTGAGGATAATGGAACTCTTAAGCTTGGATGGAAAGATCTTTGCTTGTTTACTGCTTCTGCATGGAGGCCTAATTCATTGCATGCTGCACCAGGTTCTCGTCACTTCTCTCGTCCTAACATGGATTAGAAGGTCTTTATGCAGTCAAGTCAGTAAATTTCGAATATTGAATGATTAAAAAAAATGGAATGCACGGTCCGAAAATGCGTCTGATATCTTTCTTCCCCTCATTTGGTTATGTTGTTTACACGATCATCTTTTCTTGTCATGTATGTATACATCGCAAAGGTGGTTTGTTAACTCCCTTTTCTTTAACTAGTCATTAATTTTTGTTGCTTCTTTTTCTCAAATTTATTCTTCAATGCATCTGATAATGTTGTCCCATTCTATTTATATGGCTCATTGAAACATCAAAAAAAATTATGAGAATTCTTGAAAAGTTCAACATGTCTGAAGCATATAAAGGCTCTCGGAGTACTTGTTCAATAAATCTTTATGAAAATTGAAACAATCAGGATGAATGTGGTACCATCTTTTTAAAGAAAATTTGCTGAAGGGTTGTTACAAAAATTATCCGATTTATTGCACTTTTATAAGGAAGCTTGAAGCTAAATTCGTCATAATAACTGTAAGAACTTCCAAAGGCAATATAATATTTTTAAAAATAAATTGAAATAAAGGATTTTGAGAAGATAAAATTTTATCTTGGATTATAAATTGAACATTTGATAAATGAAATATTTATATACATTGAAAAGATTCTAAAACGATGTTTACCTGAATGAACTATGTTGAGCACCTAATGGTTATAAGAATGCTTGACGTTACTAAAAGTTCCTTCCGGCCTAAAGAAAATGATGAAGATCTCCTTAGTAATGACTAATGAGACTCGATATCTTGTGCAATTGGAACATTAATGTACTTGTTAATAATGCCATATCAGATGGAATTTTTGCAGTAATAGATTATTTGGGAGTTGGTTAGAGTTATATATGTATTAATAATGTACTTTAGGAATGAATTACAAGTGAATTGATGTATTATTTTATGTGTATATTACTTATGGATGAATTAATTATTCATTTACTAGTTATTTCATATTCTATCTTATATATACATAAATCTTACATATAATACATTTAGATTTCTTCATTATGTATATATGTATTAGTTATACAGGCTCTTGCATTGTCAATCAAATGTTATATTAATTTTATACACAAATAACTTATTTTCTATTGGAAAAATTACGCGGTTAAGCAAACTTATATTATTTAATTACTTATCATAGCTATAGTTTGCTATAATTACCACTCGCGACTAACATTATACATTAATTATGCGGATTGACTTCGAGTTTGTATAATTAACCACGTTTGTATATGTATAATTTGCCAGAATATACAAATACATAAGTATAATATACAATTATCTAATCGATATACATATATAATTCATCTCTCTACCACTCTCTACCCTCTCTCGCTCACCTCTCTCCTCCCTCTCCCAATCTCGCTCGCCTCTCTCCTATCTCTCCCAATCTCGCTTGCCATATATACAAATTCATATGTATAATATACAATTATCTAACCGATATACATATACAATTCACTTCTCTCCACTCTGTGCCCTCTCTCGCTCGCTGTAACACCTCGCTAATTGAAAGAGTTAGAATTATAAAGAGTCATTTTCGGAAAGAATGAAAATCTGGAAATTTGACAAAATTAAGTTAAGTTTGAGTTTTGGGTCAACTTCAAACGACCATAACTCCTAGCTCATGATGAGTTAAGTGTGCTACAAGATACCGTAGGAAAAATCTTTGAATTATCTTTTCAACGCCACCAAGTTTTCTCAATTCCAAGTTAGTATGAGTGAGATATTCCCATTTGAAGTTGGGATGTCTAGATAAGGAAAGTCAAATCCGGATTTTGGAAGGATATTTTGGTCTTTTCCTTACCCAATTGTTTTATTTCATTTTTAGCTATTTAATTGGGGTCTAAACTGAACTTGGTCAGTTTATGCTTTTGAAAACTAAGTTAGGGTTTTGAGAGAAGAGAAAAGAAGAGAAGAAGAAGCAAGGAAATTGCCAAATCTTGAAGCTAAGAAATGTGGTTTTTGTTAAGGGGTGATCCCTACGAGGTATGTGAGATCACATAACGTTGAGTTAGTTCACCCACGCTCCAATCATGATTCAATTCAGCGAAGTTGTGTTGTTTTGAAAGCAAATATTATGAGTTCTTGATGATAATTCGTTTGAAATCTTGTGGGTTCTTGTTGTTGAAGTTTCTTGAGATTGATTCATGAATTTAGGTGTGATTTCAAGTAGAATCTTTCATATATTGAGAGGATATAGTCGATTCTAAGTGTTTGGGGAAAGAACCAATTGAATTTAGAGGGTTTAGAGTTGAAAAACGAAGAAGAAATTTCGTCAAAAATCTCGGGAAGGGGTTGGGGTGTCGCGCCTCTCAGCGCTCCCCAAAAGTAGTCTCTGAAATTTGACCTCTGTGGCACCGCGCCAGCCAGAGCTCCCCAAGTCAGCCTCTAAAATTTTAGGGCTGGCGACCCACGCCTCTCAAAGCGCCAGGAACGCTAGTTCTTCCACTTTTTCCCACTTCTTTCCGTATTAGTTCCCTAGCAACGTACCTATGTTTTCTAGTTGATTTCTACACTCTAAGGTATATCTAAACATCATGAATCATCCATAAACATGAGATCATGAACCTTGAATCCATAATTTAATTTAAGGAAAGTTAAGAGTCAGGTTAAGAAGTTAAGAGTTGAGTCAAGAGAAGTTCATAGAGTTTTCCAAAAGTTACAAACGTCTTAACTTTGTTTTAAGACGTAAGTTTTGAGTTGAGTAAAGAGTAAAAGTAAAGTTCATTTCTTCAAAGATTATACGGGAACTAAGTATTCCCAAGAGTTAAAATGTTTTCACATTTGAACAAGAAAGGAAACATCGATTTCCAAGAGAGTCTTTGAGCTAGTTTTTGAGTAATTATCTCAAATCACAGAAAGAGTTTTCTTTTAAAACATATGAACTGAGTATATTTTGGGAGTAGTATTGAGCACCGATATGGGGACGCGAGTTCATAATAACTCAAGTCTCTATAAACAATGTAGTCATAATGGGTAGAAATGATCATACTTTTTAGATGACTCCTTAGTGCTTTTTAGCATAGACTAGTGGATCCACTTAGTTGAGGCGTTCTATATGACGGCAAAGTATATGACAGTTCTGACAGCGTGGACGAGACGTTGTATCATCACTTAGGCTCATATGGTGGTTGTCGGTTAGACAAACTCCCACAATATTATATTACTTTATATGTAAACTGAGTTGTTATTGCATTTCTTTAACAAATTGATTTGCTATCTAGGGGTGTGCAAAAATCGAAACGACCGATAAATCGAATCGAAAAAAATGTTATTGGTTTATTGTTATTGGGTTATTGGGTTAACAGTTATTTAATGGTTTTATAAAAAAAATTTATTGGGTTATCAGTTTGATATTGGTTTTTTAATATTGGATTATTGGATTAACCAATAACCCATTAAGAATATAATAATTTACTATTTTAATTTTTAGTCATACATAAATATCAAACAAAAAATATTAATATAATCATTATATTAAACTTTAACTATAAGGATCCTACGCAATTAACATTACTTAATTAACTCTGCTCTTTGCATTTATTTTTTAGATTTTAGTATTACTTTAGTCTTTTAGGCAACGACTAGGGTTGTGAATTATGAGTATTTGCTATACTTTTACTACACTAAGCAGAATTTTTGCACTCAATGAGTAATTAGATTTCTCTCTTTTTTATTTCGCATTAAATTGTTGGACAAGTCATATATTTGTTTTGAAATCATTTTCTTATTGGTTAAATTGAAAACCAAACTGTTAAAGACCAAAATCGATAAACTGAAAACCGATAACAAATATCTTATTGGTTTGGTTATCGGTTTAGCATATTTAAAAACCAAAAACCGATAAATCGAACCGATAATACTTAAAACCGAACCGAACCGACCGATACACACCCCTATTGCTATCTACTGTTCTAAATGTTTTGTATAAACTACACCCTTATTGTTGTATTTACTTTGCATTTGAGTTGAGTAAAGCCAATGTAAGTGTTCCTTTTAGATTCTTTTCAAGCTTATGTCATGTTTAGTTTTTCCCTCGCATACTCGTACATTCAATGTACTGACGCCATTTGGCCTACATCGTTTTATGATGCAGACACAGGTAACTAGGATCAGGATCCAGTGCCTCGTTGTCCAGTTGAGCACTCAGAGTCAGTTGGTGAGCTACCTTGCTATCCAGAGGACCCCTTTATCATTTGATTTAGTACTTTAGTTGTTAGGATGATCGAGGGTCTTGTTCCGACATCCCTCTTTGTTTTCAAGGCTTCATAGGCAGTAGTTGATGTTAGTTCTTGAGTCTTTCCATTCATGTTTTGATGATTGAGACTTGAGTGCCATTTTGATTAGTGAATGTTCTTTATACATTCTAAGTTTTATTGAGATTTCAGTTGGCTTTTAAAGTATTTTATCATGAGTAAGTCTTCTGTTGAGTAGTAGGTCAGGTCAAGGGTTTGCTTGGGGCCAGCAATGGTTCTTGAGTGCTAGTCCCTCCCAGGATGTAGGCTCGAGGCGTGACACTCGCCTCTCTCCTGCCTCTCCCAATCTCGCTCGCCTCTCTCCTCCCTCTCCCAATCTTGCTTGCCATATATACAAATACATATGTATAATATACAATTATCTAACCGATACACATATACAATTTACCTCTCTCCCACTCATTGCCCTCTCTCGCTTGCCTCTTTCCTCTCTCTCCCAGTCTCGCTCGCCTCTCTCCTCCCTATAACATGTAACTACAAATTGTAATTATCAAACTATAGCTATGAAGAGTAATTAAGCTATTTTTGAGTGGCTATATGTGAAAGTTCCTCTTTCTATTTGTCTACAATTGTCGTTATATGAAGATTAATACATAAATAACTTATTTCTTATCTAACTATCAAACAATCACTAAGTATATTAGAAAAATTCAATTCCTCTCCGGCAAAAAGTAATTAGAAAAATGTTAATCATATAGTTACCTCCAAGAACCATTGATATAAGTTAATTTATTGTAAAGCAATTCACAAATGATTGATTATGTTATTGTGGATTATTTGTTTGGTCCATATAAAATTTGTTCCAAACTATCTATTTATAAGTACTTTCATGACATTAAACACAATTAAATATTAGGGAAACTTACATAAATATACTATAATAAAAAATATTTACGTAATAACATTTTTTTTCACTTGATCACTTTTAATATATTTATAATACAGTTTTAATACATATTACAAAGAACAATTTATTATTCACATATAATACAAGTTTTATTGATGGATAAAATATTTATTACACATTTTAATACACTTATAATACAATGTGCCAATTTTTTATCAAACAACCATAATATATTTTTTTTAAAACAATTGTAATACATATATATTGCATACATAATTCACTTTTAATACATATTGCATATTTAACATAGTATTGTTATATATATTACTATAAATGGTAATAAATAAAAAGTACTGCTAAAATCAGTAATTATTTATTAAAAGACACTCATCCAAATAATTTTTCCTAATTATAACTGCTACAAATTATCCAGAAATAATAGTCATTCTAAAATATAACTGAGTACTCATATAGTTGAGGGTAGCGACTCAACACATTTTGAAAACGTGTAATACTTCTTTGAAAAGAATATTCCAAAAATATTGTATAAACAAGATGGTACTTATATTTCTAGAGGGAAAGATACATTAGAAGAAAAAAAGATATGAAGTAATAAATTTGTGTCATTTCAAGTTTTTTTTTTACCAATAATTTTCAACATGTTTTTTTTACCAATAATTTTCAACTTATTTTAACAAATCACTCTCAGAAACGGATGAATTACATTCACGTCAAGTTGCCGACTTCAACTCCTTTCCGACTTCGTCTCCGTCTTGCGCTATTGCTAAATTGATAAGTAGCAGACATTTTAGTGATAATAATATAAGTCCTGCTTGTGCTTGTGCTTCCACTTCCACTTATGGTGAGATTGCCGATTCTGTTGTAGCAAAATTAGATACTTTGTAACCCCAAACTACACAAGGCTACTATCGTTTGGCTCCATGACCTTGGAGATAATAGCTCAAGCTTGACCCGTGCTTTGCCAGCATGAATTGTGTTGGTGTTAAATGGATCTGTCCAACTGCCCCTCTCTCACCAGTAGAGTTGTTGGGAGACTCAACTTCCACTGCTTGGTATAATATTACAAAACCTTTCTGAAGATGCACTTGTTAGGGAATTGGATAAGATAGCAGAATATGTGGCTAGTATTCTTGTTGGCAAGCCTTCCGGCATCAAACTTGGGATATGAGACTTCAACATGGCTGTAAGTGTCGCTCTGTATTTTGCAATTTGCTATGCACGTGGGAGTTTCAGGAATGGCAAGTACTACCCTGTCAAATTAAGCGCAATAGTTGGATATAGTGGCTGGCTACCCTGTTCAAAGCTTCTGGAGGGGACAAAAAAGGTTGCAGGTCATGCTCGATCATTGCCCATTTTCCTTTCCATGCCAAAGATGATGGTCTCGTTCCAAATAGGTATACTAAGGAGGCTGCTCAGAAGTTGAAAGAATCCGGATTTCAGGATCTGACTGTTAAACTCTACAATCACTCTGGGCACTTCCCATATATGGGCCTACAACAAGCACAGGCCATTAGGAAATGGATAACTGATAAGATGGAGATTGGCTCCATATGGGTAATACAGAATTTAGAGGAACCACCAGAAGATGAAACATATGTAGAAGAAGATTTCTCACCATAACTTTCCATTTTTAGCGATTTCTTGATGGGAAGCATTGTTCGCGTGGAAACCTTTTTTGGGTTGAAGTTGAATGTTGCTAGGAGTTGAAGTCAAGAACTCCCTCCGTTTAAATTTATTTTACCTACTTTCTTTTTTAGTTCAAGGAAGAAAGAATTATTCTTTTTTTTAGTAACTCTTTAATTTAAAAAAAAAAAAACAAAAATATGTATATATTATAACAAATTCTTCAAGTGATAATTCACATATTTGTTTACTAAAGCATTGACAACATTAATAATTGAGAAGGTGATATATAGATTTGAATGTATTGCTTTTGAGGATATCATGAAAAAGTTTTTCATCGAGAGAAGTAAATGTGTCGGTACTTTTTTTTCTTAATTAAGATTGTCATATTTGTAGTTTTTTAGTAAGGTTTTTAATGAGATACATTTCAGACATATTACAAAATGTGTATATTCTTTTCTTTTTAGATATTTTTTCTAAAAATATTTTAATAAGATACATTATTTGTGAATATTAAAAAGAAAATATTATAAATTCAATGAAGTTAGAAGTTTCTTTCTTAATTATTTTTACAAACTCATGTACCAATTGAATAAGGCAACATAATATATAAACATGATCATTAACTATGACCTTTTGTAACACCTCGCTATTTGAAAGAACTAGAAAGAGCTAGAATTAGAAAGAGTCGTTTTTTGAAAGAATGAAAAACTGGAAAATTGGTTAAGTTATGTTAAGTTTGAGTTTTTGGTCAACTTCAAACGACCATAAATCCTAGCTCAGGATGAGTTAGGTATGCTTCCAGATACCGTAGGAAAGATCTTGGAATTATCTTTCCAACGCAGCTGAGTTTGCTCAATTCCGAATTTGTATGACTGAGATATGCTCATTTGAAGTTGGGTTGTTTAGTTAAGGAAAGTCTAATCCGGATTTTTGAAGGGTATTGTGGTCTTTTCACCACCCTGTGATTAAATTTCATTTTTTGGTAATTAGTTGGGGTCTAAACTGAATTGTTTCAGTGAACGCTTTACAATATTGAGTTAGGGTTTTTAGAAGAGAAAAAAAGATGAGAAAAGAGGAGAAGGAGCAAGAATCGTCAAATTCTCGAAGCTAAGATCGTGGTTTTCGTCAAGGGGTGTTCCCTACGAGGTATGTGAGATCACATAGCGTTGGGTTAGTTCACCCACGCGCCAATCATGATTCAATTCAGCGAAGTTGTGTTGTTTTGAAAGCAAATGTTATGAGTTCTTGATGATAATTCATTTGAAATCTTGTGGGTTCTTGTTGTTGAAGTTTCTTGAGATTGATTCATGAATTTAAGTTTGATTTTGAGTAGAATCTTTCATATATTGAGAGGATATAGTCGATTCTAAGTGTGTGGGGAAAGAACCAATTGAATTTAGAGGGTTTAGAGTTGAAAAACGAAGAAGAAATTTCGTTAAAAATCTGGGAAGGGGATTGGGCGCCGCGCCTCTCAGCGCTCCCCAAAAGCAGTCTCTGAAATTTGACCTCTGGGGCACCGCGCCAGCCAGAGCCTCTCAAGTCAGCCTCTGAAATTTCAGGGTTGGCGCTCCGCGTCTCTCAGAGCGCCAGGGACGCTAGTTCTTCCATATTTTCCCATTTCTTTCCGTACTAGTTCCCTAGCAATGTACCTATGTTTTCTAGTTGATTTCTACGCTCTAAGGTACGTCTAAATATCGTGAAATCATCCATAAACACGAGATCATGAACCTTGAATCCATAATTCAATTCAAGGAAAGTTAAGAGTCAAGTCAAGAAGTTAAGAGTTGAGTCAAGAGAAGTTCACAGAGTCTTCCAAAAGTATTTTACAAACGTTTTAACTTTGTTTTAAGACTTAAGCTTTGAGTTGAGTAAAGAGTAAGAGTAAATTTCATTTCTTCAAAGATTATATGGGAACTAAGTATTCCCAAAAGTTAAAATATTTTCACATTTGAACAAGAAAGGAAACATCGATTTCCAAGAGAGCCTTTGAGCTAGTTTTTGAGTAATTATCTTAAATCACAGAAAGAGTTTTACTTTAAAACATATGAGCTGAGTATATTTTGGGAGTAGTATTGAGCACCGATATGGGAACGCGAGTTCATAATAACTCAAGTCTCCATCAACCATGTAGCCATCATGGGTAGAAAGGATCATACTTTTTAGATGATTCCTTAGTGCTTTTTAGCATAGACTAGTGGATCCACTTAGTTGAGACGTTCTATATGACGGCAAAGTATAGGACAGTTCTGGCAGTGTGGGCAAGACGATGTATCATCACTTAGGCTCATAGTGGTGGTTGTCGATTAGAGAAACTCCCATAGTATTATATTACTTTATATGTAAACTGAGTTATTATTGTATTTCTTTAATACATTGAGTTGTCATCCACTGTTTTAAATGCTTTGTATAAACTGCACCCTTATTATTTTTTACTTTGCATTTGAGTTGAGTATCCATGAGTTGAGTAAAGCTAAAGTAAGTGTTCCTTTTAGATTCTTTTCAAGCTTGTGGCATGTTGAGTTTTCCCCTCGCATACTCGTACATTCAATGTGCTGACGCCATTTGTCCTGCATCGTTTTATGATGCAGACACAGGTAACCAGGATCAGCATTCAGCTCCTCGTTGATCCAGTTGAGCACTCAGAGTCAGTTGGTGAGCCTCCTTGCTATCCGGAGGACCCCTTTATCATTTGATTTAGTACTTTAGTTGTTAAGCTAGGCCAAGGGTTCGCTTAGGGCCAGCAATGGTTCTCGAGTGCCAATCCCGCCCAAGGTGTAGGCTCGGGGTGTGATACCTTTAACTTTGGGTTTGCACAAGTAGACACTTAAAATTGTATAAAATTGAACAAATAGACACATTCGTCCTACATGATTATTTTGTATCCTACGTGTATTATGCCATGTAAGACATGTGCATCTACTTGATCAATTTTATACAAATTCAAGTGTCTATTTATGCACATTCAAAGTTGGAGGACATAATTATCCGTTGAAATCAAGTTAAGGATCATAATTATATATCAATAATTAGCTCATTAAACTTTGTGATGATATTTTGTACTGTATAGATAGGATGTCATAGACTTATGAAAGACACAATGGAGAACAGAGAAATAAAATATTTATACTTCTCTCTCAATTTGTATATTCTCTTTTGGAGCTTTACGTTATAATTACAATATTTATATATAAAAAAAAGAATAAATAATATATTATTATTATTATTATTTCAAGAATGAGCCCTTTCACCTAGTTTCTTGATCGCCTCAAGGAGGGGCTTGCTAGCGTAACCTTTTCTCCCGATGTATGTGAAAAAGAGTGACGAACTCATTTTTGTTCGGTTATATATTGGTCCAAAGAACGAGAGTCGGCTTCCAACATTAAGTTCATTGTTTCTCTGTAGCTCAGTGGTAGAGCGGTTGGTTGTTAACCGATTGGTCGTGACACGTTGCATAAATATGATAAACATTTATTCGTATTTTATGTTATTATCAAATTAAATTATTTTAATTAAGCGATTTAATAAAATAAAATTTATATCAACTAATTATAATTAAATGAAATAAATATATTTACAAACACAAGAGTCATGCATTTAGGTCGTCTAGCTAGTTTACAAACATAATCGAAGTATACACAACTTGTATACTTTGGTTATATATGTTGTGTATAGGTGTGTGTGTATATATATATATAACGTATATACTATTTTATATATTGTGTATATAGTTTTTAAACTAGATGATACAAGTTAGCAATATATGATAACTATCACTAATAAAAAAAAAATTGGACATGGATCTCTAGATGTGCTTAAACGCAAACCTACTTTTGCAGGGACAAAATTAGAGTAACATGATCACAGCCATGTGAAAAAAAGGAAGTTCATCATTTTATTCTTTGAATTACTAATTAACCTTTTGATAATTTGAGAAATGATAGCATCTAGGCAATTTCATAATGTGATTTACTATACTTTATTTAAATCATGAAGAAATTGGAAAAGTGAAAAGAAAAACGAAAAAAAAAAGGAAAAGGAAAACCCTACAAAAATAAAAACAAAAGGAGAAAAGGTTATTTATATTTAATTAAATTTGGTTTTATACATTTAGCATATTGATATAATTAGTATAATTATTTGAATAAAACCAATTCAAACAGAATCAAGAACACTACAATTATAGGTCCTATGAATTTCAGTTGGTTGACATTTTCAAACATTAATAAGATGGTTGAACAATATTTGGTTGAAGTTGATAAAAGAATTAAAATAAAATATTTGTTAACACATAAGATTAGTGTGGAAGTAAAGCTTAATGTACAAACAATCCTAAAATAGAGATTTCAAGTATCTTGCAGTCCTATTATCTAAGGAAATAAAGGAGATTGATAATGAGCCATACACTGTAATAATGTTGGATTGATGAAATGAATATTTGTTATAAAATATTATAGTGTGGATGTCCACTGCACCAAGAAGTTACTTTCACCCATTATCTCTATTACTTTCCTCCATTATGAAGATAACCATAACCTCCACCTTTATAACCATTATTCTTGTAACCTTTCACTTCCATAACCTCCCCCAATATATTCATGTTTATGACTATCATTTTGTATGCTTCTATGTTACACTGTAAATAGAGGCATAAGGGTTCATATTGTATACACTTGAAGTTGAAGATTTGGTGAACACTTGAAAGAAAGTTATCTTATATTGTTCCTCTTGTCTTATATTTTTCTTGTCTTCATCTTTATATTATTCTTTTGTTCTTAAGTTTTACAACACGTTATCAACACGAATGTTCTACCAATACAGGATTGAAACAAAGTAAACAAAAGAAGGTAAAATAATTGTGTTTATTTTTCTCGGGAACAAGGTAATTAAATTATTGTGGAATCTATTTTATATTTTACTTGTGGTCAAGGTGAATAATTAATATTATTGTTACTGTGCATTTTTTTTCACTTATGACTATATATACTTTCTTTTGTATGTGAAACTTATTTTATAATTTACTTATGATTATGCTCACTGTTTTGGTTATTACATAAGCTTTTAATTTATTTTGTTTTGTGAGTGAAATATTTTGGGTTCACATGGAAATTGAAAAAAGGGTGGTGATAGTAAGCAATTTTACTTTAGTGTAATTGGAATTATTATTTTCTTAGTGTGCAATTGATTCTTTGATTTATAACGGCAATTCACTACCTTAAAAATTATGCACCAAACATAATATAATATAATGTTATATGTAACTCTCTGTTTTGACAAGTTTAAAATATTAGTACATACTTTGTTGAGAATATTTTTATTGTGTTTTTTTTTGTTCTATATTTTATTATGCATGTTAATCACAAAGTGGCAATTTGTTCTATATTTTATTGTGCATGTTAATCACCAAGTGACAATATTTTTTTAAGGCTCAATGGTGAGTCCTATTATATTTGGCTTATTATGTCATTGATTGAGGGTAAGACGAAGGATTCAAGTCCTAATGCACCAAGAGGGCAACACATCAGGTGAGAGTCCTGATGCATCAGGATAATAAAATGTTGGGTTGGGTCCCAACAAATAATGACCTAAAATGTCTTCTTATGGGTAAGACGTTGGGTTCAAGTCCCAACGTAAAATAATGACGATGTAATGATGACTGAGCAAATTGATATGCTCTTGATAAAAGTCATGAAATTTGTCCAATTGATTTGTTTCATTCTCTTATGTGAATGTGGTAGTAGGACATATGGTGTCTGAAAATGACAAGTGGTTAAATGTATGAATATGAGTGTGGTAAAATGTTAATGGTCATCATTGTGGTAATTAAAAGGAAGAACGTTAAGAGTTCTTAAGATGGTTCTTCAAATATGAAGGTAATTTTTGGCCATCAAAGTGGTATGAAAAGTTATTGGGCTCATTATTGTTGATGCAACCCAATTTGAAAGTTTTGTAAATCCTCCATCAAAATAAAGAAATACAAAGTGGTAATACATTTAGTACTTTTAAAGTGATGTTAAGGTGGGTCAATAAATTTGATAATGTCAAAGTATGATTAATAAAAAACTTATGGAGCATGTACAAATGGTTATGGTCATTTCTTGAAGAGAATGTGACTTATGTTCGTATGGATAAAGACATGTTCATGTATGGTTGGATAAATGTCACATAGAGGTCTCACCACTATGTGAGGTTTGAGATATTGAAAAAAAGTATTTTGACATAAATGGTCATTTTGGTCATATACTTTGAGTACATCACAAATATTGTGGTATGTTCTATCATGAACTATTGTAGGACAAAAGAAAGAAATAATTCTTTCCTATAAAGGTTGTGGCCATGACCAAAATAAATATTATTGTGTGGCAACACAAATTTGTCATTGGTTGTAATAAATAAGCCTTGCAGTAATAATTTTAACCATGACAATAATAATAATTTTCTCCTTGAAGGAGATGGTCACCATAAGAATGATGTTGTGAAATTTGTGGTAGTACACAAAGTTAATTGAAAGTTTCGGAAGGACTAATTTGTTACTATCCAGAAAATGAAATAGTTCATAATATTGAGGTTGTAGTAAGTCTCAAAAGAAACTTTTTAAGTTTTAGAGGAATTGAAAAGAAAAATTATTATATTGAGACTGTAAATTATTGAAAAATTAAATATCTTCAAATTACTACAATCAAAGCGGGTTATGAATATTTACATAAAAGGTTACCCGTCTTTCTCTTGTTTGTTGTATAAAGATATGGGCATGATGAAGGAATCACATGCAAAAGTAAACTAGAAGTTTACTAGAATAAATATCAGTTGGCATAACCTGTTGACCATTCTGGTTCAGATGTGATGCAAAAGAAATTGAGAATTCACGTGATTATGTTTGAAGAAATAAAAGATTCTTCAAGAATTCTCTTGTGTTGCTTGTTCTCATGATAAAATGATCATTGTACCAGCTAAGGTTGGGATTGTATCCCCTGAAATTATTTGGAACATATAAAAAGGTGAATATGGGCCCGTTCACCTGCAATGCGGACCGCTTACTATTATGATTTAATAGATGCATCTATGGTATGGTCACATGTGCATTTGTATCAACTTACAAATTGGTTTTTGTAAGGTTGTTTGCACGAATTGTTAAATTAAGAGCACGGTTCCAAATTATAAAATTATGTTGATAATGTTGGTTGGTTTAGCAGAAATTGTATGCCTCCAATTATAGCTAGAGCAATGATTATGAGAACAAATCTCAAATAAAATTTGGTATGAGATGAGTTTATTTAACATGTATGCATCAAGCGAACAAGGTTCTCCCATCACAATTGGTTCAGGGTCAGGAACCAAATAATTTCCATCTAAAAATTTGATGTGTGCACATATGATTTTATTACTCCACCACGCACAAAGATGGATCCCCAAGTGAGGTTGGGGGTAAATGTTAGATTTTCTAACATTAGCGGGAGATATGATTAGCAGCTAAAAATTATGTGTGGGGTGAATTATCTAGATCCTCGTTTAAAAAATGTGAACTTGAAATTCAAGAGATAATTCATTTGCAAAATGTTTCAAATAATTTGTCAGATGTATTTGCTGACCCAATATTTTAATAAAGCTGCAAATGCTCCAATAAATAGTCTTTGAAAGACAGAGTCTATGGTACGCCAGAAACGTGATAGACCAATCGATTCCAAACGTAAAACTTCTTGAGGAATGAGAGGAGCAAATTATCAAAATGGTCATGATAATGAGGTAAGTGTTTTGAAAGAGCACTATGACATAACACTTCATAAAACTTTGGCAAAGGTTCAGGTACCTGAAAATGATAAAAAATGAAGAGATCTTGATAAGTTATGTTGTATTGGAATCGAGTCAAATGACCGTCGACGGTATCTTTGATATGAAGTAGCACTCAATGCTATAAGTAGTTACGAGGATCTTAAATTCGAATATGTCAGATAATGTGGATAGATAAATGATTGGCCAAATAAAATGCATTATTCAAGTATATTTTGTTTCACTTAGAAAAATAATGTTTTTGAACTTGTAGTTCATAGATAAAAATATATGTCAGTGAGGTACAAATGAATCATTGTGCGAAAGTATAACCATAAGATATAAAGTACGGTTTGTGCCTCAGGGCATAAAGGATTTTCGCAGAAGTCCCGACATTATTAAATGGAAATATGTTTTCCAGTGGTGGATGCAATGAGACTTATTTCAGTCTGGCAATAGATGAAATACTTGAATATGTATAATGACTGATTATCTGTCTAACTAGACGATGAAGGTTATATGAAAATTCTTGAATGATTTAAAAGGTCTTAAAACAATTTCATTGAGTACCCACTGGTTCTGAGATTGCTTAACACATAGAAAGAATCTTTTCAATCTCATGAAAATGATTAAAAATGTCATGTATTAGTGCAATTGGTGCACTTACAGATTGTTGTTTATGCAAATGCTAGAAGATTATTTGAAGTATGTGAGGGATTTTCATATTATCATTCAAGTTATGCCAAGAAACTAACAAAGCAAGTGACTCAACACATAGAAGATGTGTGATTTTCTTTGAGAAGAAAAGACGAGCTTCAATAAAATTGAAATAATCAATCTCTAAGTAAAAAATGATTTGATTATGTAGATGCAGAATATTTATTTGATCTACATAAAGCTCGATCGCAAATGAGCTATTTGTTTACATATAGAGGCACAACAATATCTTGGCATTCATAGAATCAAACATTGGTAACCACTTCTTCAAATCATGCAGAAATAATATTTATCTATGAAGTAAGTCAGGAATGTGTTTGGTTGGAATCATGATCTATCATATTCAGAAAATATATGATTTTCCTTTGACAAAGGATATTCCAGCAAAAGTCTTTGATATAAGATTGGATTGGTCAAGACCCAACCCACCGGGCCGTGCGGGCATCCACTCTAACACCTAAGTAGGAGAACACAATGATTTCTAAATAAAATCCTTGGTCACACTATTAATTAAACTCGAAAGGTAATTTAAACAACTCCCATGGATCTAGTCTAAACATGTACAAGAGCTACTAAGAGTACAATCTGGACAATTAAATAAAGACACAGCTTCCGCCATGCAAAAAGAAGAACAGAAGCTGCTGGAGATTTTCTTCGTCTCCACCTAATGAAACGTCACCAATCCTGCATCCAGACTATGTCAAAAAGACATAGCAAGAGTAATATTAGTATAAAACACACGTACTGGTAGGCATCATCGGTCAACCCGACACCCACCACATAACATAAAAACCCAACTAGTAAGATCATGAAATAAACCACTCACTTCTCCACCTTTACTCTCTATTGGAGACACCTCCAATATACACTAGCATTCTAACTACTAACCCCTTTTAATCAACCCACTTACCGGATTCTAGGGAAGGGCTTAACAATATAAACTCATAGTCAACCCCCAAGTACCACCATTACCAATTCCACTAACCACTCACGTCATACCCTTGCTTCCTCGTCACATTACCCACCATAGTCATATAATACAATAGTTCAAGCTTTCTTAGCACTAACCCAATCTCCCCCTCCCCCCCAAGGTGAAATCCATCCAACAATTTCCTTCACCTACAATATCTCTACTCTCGCCATTACAACCCACTATAAATCGTCATGACACGAGTCCACTAAGTACAACATATACAAACCAATACAATACTTTACTCACAAACGTATATCAAGCATATACAATATTGTCAACAAGAGTAATCAACAACGCATTACTCACATTTATATGACATTATTAGTCCTCTCACGGAACCCATACTCAAACAGTTAGAATGCCGAAATGTGGCAACCGATCCAAGTTAATGTGCCGGAACGTGGCAACCGATCCCATGTTTATGCCGGAACGTGGCAACCGATCCCATACTTATGCTGGAACGTGGCAATCCGATCCAAGTTAGTTATGCTGGAACGTGGCAATCTGATCCCATTCACACACCACAATCACAAACACAATCACAAACACAAGTACATCGTCAAGATCATACATTTAAGTCATGATTTCGTGGCAATGATATTCATCTATCTCATTTACAACAAGTGTAATCAACATTTCAACATTCATACATACACAAGTATCACAATGAAGCAAAAACAATCATACATCCCACAAACATAGAATCACAATCATCACCTACGAATTACTCCTCAATCCCTAACACATATGTAATAATTGACCACACTCAGCCCTGGTTTATCGTTAGGATTTCTCATAAGGTTTTAATCATCATTCATCATAATTCCTCAATTTCATCACTTCAATTATCAGATGTAACATACATTCATAAATCTAGTTTCACTCTTGATTTCATGTCCTCATTCTTGACCCAATTCTATCCATGATATCAATTCTAGGTTTTTCTAACAACTCATCAATTCATCCTCACAAAGCATAAACCTGCATACTTTGAATTCTAAGGATTATTTATGTATTTTACTCGGAGCACGAAGGTCTACACACAACCCTACTATTGATTTACATATATCACATAGTAAGCAAAAATTTAAAACTACTCAATTGTAAAACCTAGCCTATATGGACGCCAAACAGTTGTACGAAGTTTTGGACTTCGATTCAAGTTTTTCGAACTCGTGACGGTGAATTTAGCCAAGGATTTGTAAGATTTCGCCATCCCTAAGCTAGAAATCTCTTTCTCCTTCATTCCCAAGCTTAGGGTAGCTTTTCTAGGGAATTTTATGACTTATTTAGGTATTTTAGGAAGATGGAGAAAATAGGATTTCTCGTAATTTACGTTCTGTCTCGCTTATCCCACTCTGGTGCCAACTTACCCCGCCCTGGCGGCGGCGCCCCAGCGGCACCTGTCCCTCCCAGGCAGGTCAGTGGCCCAGTTTTTCTCGAATCTTTGCTCTTCCTAATTAACTACGGTTCGGATCATTACAATAAATACCAATTTATCCCTCGTTCATTCCCGAACGACTAGGCTACGGGCATCACACGCTCTAGTTTCGAGACACTCCCAACTACTGAATTGATCAAACACGGAAACCACCACGAATCGTGACTTTTCATTTAATTAACACATGAAAAGGTACTCTAACCCAAGACTAGAAGAAACTCTGATGCAACACACGAAGATCGACACGTTTTTAAAATTACCCGGCCTGGCCTGCCAGGGCGGCATCCCTCCCGCTGAGGTGGGGCCGCTGTGGTGATAGATCTCCCGCTGGAGCAGGAGATCGGGAACCAGTACATGGGGTCGAGAAAAGAATGAAACTTCTCTCATTTCCTCCTATTCTCCCAAAATTCTTCCCCAAAAACCCTCTCAACTCGTTTGCTCGGAACGTCAAATTAAGGTAAAAAATCTCGTTCTCCCTTCACTCCTTACTTTATTACTCGATTAACGATAATTGTATGACGATTAACTGATAAAAAATAGATGATGTTTGAGGTAGTTTTCAAAATTGAACTAGGTTGCTAGATTTATTAGAAAAACGTAGCATGGTCACTTACCTTACGTCCCCAACGTTTCCACAACGTCCTGGGCGTAAGGATTTCGTAGAAATACGGGTAAATCAATGCAAAAACGGGTGGGGGAAGTTGTAAAGTTCCATTACTTAAAACTTGAATTTTAGGGGTATTTAGGAGTTATTCCACTAATATAATTGCATAGATAGGTTCTACGGTAGTTGATATACTCTGATCTGCTGAAATTCTGACGAAACGGGGATTTTGGGACAATAATACACCATTGTCGCGCCTGGTGTTCGTCACAAATGAAGGCCGCTAAAGCGGCCTTCATCCCACTATCATCCCGCTGTGGCGGGATTTTGGCCACTGTGGTGGGATTTGCCAGACTAGTGGCCTGCACCCTTAACACCAACTTTTATCTCCTTTTGTTTTAGCCCCATCCAACTATCCCATAATGTTCTAACTCATCTTCAGCCTATTGCAAGCTTCTAAATGGCAGGACAAAATGACGAACACTTGCCTTTCATCCGGTTTCCCGATGCCGCGTCAGGAAAGACATCATGACCACCGTAACACAGGGTTCTGTTGCGAGAGGGGTTTTGTGCAGCACAGGTTAGAGGAGAAGGAGCCTGGTTTCTATTCTCGTCTGGTAAAGTTCGGGTGGGTCCCACTGACTGAGGCTCCCCCAGATGCACGTTCCACCTAATGAGGGAGTTCTATGCTATCATCCCCACCGTCCGCTGGGATGTTCCTTACCCCGTCATTCGGGTTTGGGGAGTCGATATTCCTTTGAATGCCACTACCATAAATGAGGTACTAGAGGTACATGAGGTCTCAAATGATGATTACGAGGCCAGACTAAGAGAGATGGATCTAGAGTGGCTGAGGGACATACTGGTTGAGCCCACGCGCCGGGATCAGGTTTACTGTAGAGGGCATCACTAGCACGGACTGGTCACCTGATGCTAAGAGGTGGCTATACTTGGTGACTAGGAGGATCCGCCCGTCAGGCAACCATACTGGTGTGACCTTTCCCCGGGCCTTGGTGGTGGCGTGCGCTATACAGGGAATCCAGTTAAATGTGGGGGCACAAATCAACTCAGAATGGAAGATGTTCGACCGGGGTAACAAGAAGGCTTTCTTCCTTCCAGGACTCATCACTGCATTGTGCAAGCAAGCGGGAGTGCCGCTCTTCAATGCTGATGAGGTATTTCCCATGGATCCCTCATTCACCCTCTTTTGGTCAGGTCAGGTTCCACTTCTAGGGGAAATAGGATGAGAACAAGCAAGGCTAGCAGCAGCAAGGCGGTCGTGGATTCGGACGATGAGGACCCACTCTCAGGTGCACGGGTTGAGGAAGACTTAGAGGCTGTCCGGGAGAGGATGGGGAGTGCCTATACTGAATTCACTCCGGTTCCACCCAGCACTGCCCTGGAGGTTGAAATGCTCCGCCGCCAGCTGCGCAAGGAGAGGAGAAAGGGTGTGGTTAGGGATCGTCTGATGCTTCGGATGTGGAAGACTATCAAGACCATATTTACTTGCGTGGCCCCCGACAAGGAACTTCCCCGACTCGAGCCGCCGGACTTCAGGGATTTCTCTATGCTGAATGAGGCTTGGAATGGCGTGACACCCCAGAGAACCTTGATTCAGACATCGACACCACCCAGTCCGAGAGTCCTTGATTAGCTTTCCCTTTGCCCCTCTTGGGTTTGTAATTTAAGACAACCTGTTTTTATCTTTCGACTTTCTATGTTTTGGTAGCACATGGATGCTTGTTTTGCTGTCTGATGCAACCTTTTATTTTATCCTTACGGTTTTTTTTAATCTATAACTCATGTCGTTGAACACTGATAGGTTGGTAGGGATTTGTTCGGATCTCATTCGGGGTTGATAACTGAAATTAGGAAAAACAGAAGAGGTTGGGTTGAGGTTCTGCCGCGCCCTGTCCCGCTCTGGCGGGAGTATCCTGCTTTGGCGGCCTTGCTATGTCGGGATTAATCCCGTCCCAACGGCTCAGACGGAACCAGAACTCAGGCTTATAATTTATTGATTCTTTCTCACTTTTCTATGTTTTTCCTGAGGTTCCCATTTTATCAGGCCATCAAATTTAAAACTCTAACTACGACATACGAACTAGCTTAATCAACAAGCTAGGAAAATCATTAGCTAATTCGAATCAGTCTTAATGACACGGTACCCCACTAGTTCTCATTAATTCAACGTTACACCCACACATCCCCAGAATACACCCAGACATTACAACTTGCAGAATTTACACTCATTAGTTAATTTGTTTCAAGATGACCATTACTAGTCATCCATGCCCCTTTTTCAGCCCATACGACTATATACCAATTGGAACCTTCTCCGTTCCAATTAACCTGTTGGTGTACCTTTGTTGAGATACTAATTGGAATCGGGAGATACCAATTGGACTCAACTCATACCTCAAGCGACACTTCGCACGAAAGGAGAGAATAAGTGGAACGACTTCCTAGAATGCTTCCTAGCCTCTTGTAGATTAAATGTGGACGTCAACACACCAATCAACAAGAGTCTAGTTCACATTTTGCTCTTGTACGAGGAGACCGGTAACCTAAGCTCTGATACAAATTTGTCACGACTTAACCCACCGGGCCGTGCGGGCATCCACTCTAACACCTAAGTAGGAGAACCCTCATATCCGAATAGTAAAAACATGCAGAAATTTTTGGGAAAACAGAAATAAATATATCATTATGATTTATAAATAAAATCCTTGGTCATACTATTAATTAAACTCGAAAGGTAATTTAAACAACTCACATGGATCTAGTCTAAACAGGTATAAGAGTGTCACGACCCGAGAGCATCCCAAGTCGTAACATGCGTATTCGACCTCTCGGAGGTCTCATACAAGCCCTTAGCATTCATCACATTAGATATGTAAAATAGTGCGGAATTAAAAACTCTTTAAATAAAATCTCATAAGAC
>JAJOOR010005016.1:0-20730 GCA_036250505.1 Solanum acaule | reverse complement strand
AGACACACCTAACCTTTACTAAGGTCCTATTACCCCCCCGAACTTATTTTATATGTAATATTCTACCCCTTTTTGGCTTACGTGGCACTATCTTTGTGGGCCCAGTGCATGTTGACATTTTTTTCAAGATAGTGCCACGTAGGCAGAAAAGGGGTAGAATATTATAGGTAAATTAAGTTCGGGGGGTAATAGGACCTTAGTAAAGGTTAGGTGTGTCTCTGGAATTTCGGGCATAGGTTGGGGGGGTACTTATGCATTTTCCCTAAATTAAATGATTTGACATTATCACATATCTCAAGATTTGTAAATATATAATGAATGTTTAAAAATATCTTGATATCTAATCATTTTTATATTTTACATAATTTATCATAATATATGTTTGATGATATAATTGTCTTGTTAAAACCGAGTAATGTTTTCATGTAGCGATTAAACATCATTTTTTCTATTATTTTGTACATGAAAAATATAGAATCTGATAATTTTATGGTTAGAATAACTACTTCTGGAAAAAAAAATTATGTGAAAGTTTTCGATAATCAATATTAGTTATAAATAAGTTAAGACCGTTAAAAATGTACACCACAACAACATAAATATTTTTTTTTAGAGACAATCTACTTGTCTGAGGTCAAACATTCACCACTTTTCTTTATTTTTACATTGTTACTCTAACAAAATTTATAGAAGGAGAAAAATAAATTTGAAACAACAGCAAAATAATAATGTTGATCCTTTTAGAAATTCATTCTTCATTAAACTGCTTTTCTGAAGACCCTTTTATATGCTTCATCAATGCAACTTTACGACTTTTTCAGAAATATGTATGTATAATTATTGCATTATGAAAGTACAAGTAGATCAAAATGTTGGATCAAGACTCATGTTAAAGAAATATTCTCGAACAATATTAAAAAATTAAAAATGAGTCTAACCTAGATAACTCAGACGCTCAGCAATGACTTGGGACATGAAGGACAACAAATATATGCTAATAGACATATCTTTTGCAACTTAAGATATTACTTTTATTTAGAGTAGATTTTGTTTCATATTCTTCAAATTAAGCTTGCCGAAAATAGTCATAACTCACACCAAAAATATTTAGAAGAGCCTAATGAGAAGGAAAAAAAGAAGAACATTAAAAGGACGAAAGTTTTGTCCAAGTGAGATCATATGCATACCAAATAAAAAATAATCAATACAATTTTAAGGAGACGACAAAACAGTTAGAAAAAACATACATTAAAGGAAGTAAACTATGAGATATCCAATGATGATAACAAATCATTCTAACCAGAAAAATTCTCATGTTTTGAAATAATGTACCTCAAAAAATTGACTAACACTTCAATCAACTTTTAATCCTTAAAGTACTCATAATATCCACTGATAAATTTTAGTAAAAATAGATAACAACAACATAAAAACCAAAAATATGGGAATGCAAAGTTATTAACACTCAGAGGATTTTCTAAAAAACACAAAATCTCATCCTTGTATGTGAATGGATGGTGTTGTTGATGAAGAAATTAGAGATTTGTAAGGGCTTTTTTCATCGTACCTTCAGCAATTCCAGTAAAGAAAACTTGTTTGAATACTCAATTAACGTTTGTTATTTAATATGTACTAACAAATATTTATCTTGCATAAACATAAACAACAAAGTTTAAAGCATGTACTCAAAAATAAAAAGTAATAATATAAGCATAAATTAATGACTGTAAAAAAATACCAGAATTTGTAACAATAGAATGAAATAGAATGGAAAAAATCAAGTCCACTGAATGCACAATGTCCCCTTAAGGAAATTATTCCCCTCTAGTACCCGAGGTTTAATGGAATAGATCCTCTCAGGATAGAACGATTCTATTCACCAGTGTATTGATACAAAAACAATGGTGTCAGTGAGTCATTCAATAGGAGCAAAGTACACACATATTTAATTGTCCAGAAGAAGAAGAAGTAGTTCAAAATTGTCGTTGTTTTAAAATGAGAGGAAATTCCTCTATTTATAGACAACAAAGGGTAGTGTGAACAAATGCTTATTGTATCTTATCGAAAATGTCACAACTTTTTGGAAAGGTCACAACCTTTCATAAAAGTCGCAACATTTCATAAAATTCGCAACTTTTCATAAAAGTAGCAACTCTTCATAAAAGTTGTAACTTTTCATAAAAGCCACAACTTTTTCATAAAAATCACAACTTTTCATGAAATGGTAAGGCTAGTTTTGGAAATAAAATAAATTAAAAGGGAATCCTGATTTTTTGTGGCACCACATAGGCGGGCTTAGGGTTCTCTTTTATATATATACTAGTTTCTTGACACGTGCTTCACACGTGTGTCCCATACAAATAATTCATACAAAATAAATCATATAAAAAATGCATTGTAATGAATAATAGAATAAAGTGAAAAAGTACAAGCTAAAATATATTCAAATGACTTCTTCATTGAACAATATTAGATGATTAAATATTATTTGAAACTACAAAATTAAACAACTAAATTTATCTAGATAGGTAAAATGTATAATGAATTATATTTTGAGCAACATTTAATGTATTGATATATTACATGATACTCTTTCATAAGTAATGTTCTTGATGTGTATTCCATTTGTTGTTTTGATTACGGATTTCAACGGTTAGAGTACGTAGTTTCATTCATCCACTTTAATTATATAATTAGGAAAACATTAACAAACATATATCACCAAAATATTATATATGAATACCTATTCTTTTTCATTTATCCACTTTTTTTTTTTACCAACTTCAGCAAATTTAAGGTATCAAAAATTAAAGTTTCAAACAACTTCAAGCTAAGCAAAGACTCAAAGCTAATGGTAAATGTATGACATATAAGAGGACCAAAAGTCAATCTCTAACACTTCTATGTCAATACATCAGTTTGATTTTAACTCATAAACATTAATAATTTATAAAACTTAAAACTCATAAAATATTATATAAACAAGAATAATATATTTTTACGAACATGTTCATAGAAAATAACAAAGTTGAAAAATGAACTTACTCTTTAAAATCTTTCCTCTACTGCTTCTCCTAATGGAGAGAGTTGTACATATTCTTGATTTATGAATTCATTTATATAAGTTGATCATTGAGCATAATTTAATGGAATAGATAAGATCATTCATTATCAATTAAGTTAGGTAACTAAAGAAAATCAAAAGTTTTATTGTTGGAGACGAAAAGACTTAAACTATGATACAATGTTCTTTCCAACTTTCAAACAACAGCTACGTACAACCATTGTTATGAGATTTATACATTGCAAGTACAAAAAACTAAGAAAAAGAATGAGCAAAAATTACACAAGAAAATATTTTGTTGAGAAAACATTGTATTATAAATTACTACATATTAAGATAATATGCTATAATAAGTATTGATAGATCAACAAATATAACATGGAGAAGCTTCAATCAAACTAATAAATGTTGGAATGTGAAAAAGTTGTATTCTAATTAATATTGAGGAAATTTGCTACTATAATATTCACTGGCAGATGAACCATCTATTGCTTATCCGGTTCAATGCATATGATTATTAATAAGTTTTATATTTTAAAATTATAGTTGTTGGACTTTTAATGTTATTTTATATAATTAAAATATTATTATTTATTAAGATATTTGATTAAATTTATATTTAGTGTTGGGATAAAATGGTAATTCAACTTTTCATTTTGGAGCTTCCCACTTATAATAATACTAGTTTTCGGGAACGTGCTTTGCACGTTTGTCCCTTATTAGTATTAAATTTCTATATACTAAAAATTTGAGTTATAAAATAGGAAATGCTGAAATTAACAATAGTAGTTTTACCATTTATATTCTATTCACTAAATAATAAAAAAATATATTATGAAGAAGAACATTAAATAGATCATATACTCGAGCATTTTTTGTTATCCTTCATTTGCAGTTTCTCATTCTCTTATCTTCTCATGTTGAATTGTGCAATTTTCTTCCTAAGATAACATCAATCTTTGTAAATTGGATCTTAAAAAATATTGAAATTTTAATTCTAAAAGTGTTTTTATATAATAGTGGAGAAATGACTCTTCATATTGAACTTTCAATTTTAAAAAATTATGGGTATGAGTAGTAATTAAAATTCAATAATTAGGCATAGGAATATCACATTCTCTTAATGAAAATAATATCTCTAAGGCAAAAGTAGACATTCTAATTTGGACAATTACTACTTAATAATTTGGAGACTGGAGTTTGACAATTTTCAAGCCATAGTTAAAATTTTACATCAACAATAAATATCTTCTCATCACAGTAAATAGACGTTTGATGCATACACTTTATAAGTTCTAAAAGACCTCATCAATTTGGTACATATGCAAATGATATAAACACTTTTTATATTACGAAACACCCTTGCAGCCATCACCATAATTATTATGCCAATTATTTTTATTATTATATCACATATACATCTTCTTTTTAACCTTAGAGAAGTATTGTACATATGATTTATGAAGAGAAAAGAACAATACTCTTTTTTTTCATAAAATTTCTCTTTGATATATGGTCAATTTGAGGAATGAATGTTTCCACAAATAAATAATAGACTAATAAGATCAATAGATTATACAATATAAACGAAAATTTAAATAAAAATACAGCCTCAAAATCACATACTATGATCCATCCTTTATCTCCAATTCGGTGGCCCATTTTATTTTAGGGTATGAATTTTTTTTTAAAAAAAAAATCATATGTGATTTTTCTCATTTAGCTATTCCTCTCTCTACTAATAAATAATAATCTTGAAAATATATTTATACTAAAGTAAAACACTCTATCGAGAGTCGCATATCAAATTAACTGATTAATCTTTCATTATGAATTTCATCAATAATTAAGAAATATAGTAGAACATGAATTGTATATCACTAATTTCTTCACACAAGATATTCCAATAGAAAAACAAAGTCATAAGAAAGTATATCAAAATATTAAAAAAGGACATACAAAATACTTAGGCTGGAGAAGGAGGAGTGGATAAAAACACAAGAAAATTACTGCACATACAAAATGATGAGCAAGATTAATTTTCTTGCTTGATAATCTCTCATCCTCCTCTTATCATTTACATGAAGACCATGCTAGGCATTTTATAGCAGTAGCTAGGATGACCTTTGAGTAGATAAAATTAATTTAAATTAAATTAGTTCAATGATTTTAGTCCATATCAAATTTATTTAATGAAAAAACTCTTCAAATACTCTTGAGTTTTACAGCAAAAGAGAAATTAATTATTAATGTGAATTTGATTCATGCACCGATTTAAATGAGTTATTTATTAAATATTTAATTATATTTTATAACATTTGTGTTAATTATTTTAATATAAGGGTAAAATGGTAATTCAACTTTGAGCTTTGAATCTTCCCACTTATAATATAATATGATATGATATGATAGGATTTTACTTAAGTTTATCTTAAAGATATTTTTTTAAAATTTTTACTTTTTAAATTTGCAAGTTTAAGTTTAATACTTCAGGAAAAATGTGTGTACATACTTCAGGAAAAGCAGATCCATACTAACTGATCTGTTCTATTCAATGGCAAAGGCTTATCGGAAAGATGATTTTGAAAAATTAATGGCTAAAGCGGAAAAAGTATATGGCAGAATTAAGAAGTATCTTCAAGATGTTGGGTATGAAAGGTGGGCTAGATCTCATGCAACAGTGAGTAGGGGGAGAATGATGACTTCGAACATAGAGGAATATATCAATGGTTGCCTAGTTGATGCACGACAATTACGTATTATAGACTTTCTAAAAGAAGCTAGAATTCTATTTGGTACTTGGAATTGCAAAAATCGAGAAATGGCATCTTATACAAAGGAAACATTAGGAGAAGATTTGAAGAAATATTGATTATGAACGCATCCAAATGTGCGAAAATATTGAAGGTACATATTTGTATTACAAGTATTATGTTTCTAGCTTTACTTCTCATTATATTATTATGTATATCAAATCAAAATTCGTTTAATGTATCTCTAATTTTTAAACATTTGCAGGTTGTTGCATCTTCTGAATATATTTTTGCAGTGTATGAAGGTGGGATAAGATACATTGTTTGTCTTGAGAGGAAAACTTGTTCATGTGGTAGATTTCAACATGACGAGATACCTTGTGCGCACGCAATGGCTGTTTTGAAGAAGAGGAATATTAAAGATGTACACCCTACTACTCTGATTACTATAAACATGATGCAATAACAAACAAATAAGCAGTTCTAATAGAACCAATGTCAGACAAAAGTGATTGGATAGCTCCGAAATGTGTTTTGGAAGAAGTCGTCTTGCCACCAAGATACAAAACAATGCCTAGAAGGCCAAGAAAAAAGAGGAAGAAAAATCCAGATGAAAAGATTACCACAAACACGAACTGTTGTGGACAATATGGACAAGAAGGTCACAATAGAAGAACATGTACTTTCTTCCCGAAAGATTCTTGATGCTTACTTTTTAGAAGTACTTTTATGCTTCATGTCTAATAATTCTCAAATTTGATACTTTATTAAGTACTTTTAGGTTACTGTTTTATGATGCAATAAATGAAAAATGTTATGATTTGAATTCTGGCTACATTTTTTGATTGTTAATTTCTGATAAAGTTAGTTTGGTATACATTGTTGTGTGTCTGATACTTAATTGTTTGTAAATTTTGTATTGGATAAAACAATAGTATCAATAGATGTGATGTGTGCCAAAGTTAAAAGAGACAACATGTAAAAAAGGTATCATTTGAAACAATTATATATCATATACATAATATCTTCTTCTAAATTTTGTATCTACTAATAATAGAGTATCGGAAGTTAAATTTTTTACCAATATTATATATCTTATACATACAATTTTGATATTTGTGGATGCAATTGTGTTTCATGTACATAATAATTTTCTGGAAATTTAATATCAGCTTAAAAAAAGTTAGAGTAATTTTAGATTCAATTTTGTGTATTTGATACAATTTTGATATTTGTGGATGCAATTGTGTTTCATGTACATAATAATTTTATGGAAATTTAATATCAGCTTAAAAAAGTTAGAGTAATTTTAGATTCAATTTTGTGTATTTGATACTTAATATCTTTGTAGCGATGTGTGCCAAAGTTAAAAGAAACAACATGTAAAAAAGATATCATTTGAAGCAATGATATATCATATACATAATATCTTCTTCTAAATTTTGTATCTACTAATAATAGAGTATCGAAAGTTGTATTTTTTTAACAATATTATATATCATATACATACAATTTTAATAGTTGTGGATGCAATTGTGTTTCATGTACATAATAATTTTTTGGAAATTTAATATCAGCTTAAAAAAAGTTAGAGTAATTTTAGTATCAATTTTGTGTATTTGATACTTAATAGCTTTGTAACGATGTGTGCCAAAGTTAAAAGAGACAACATGTAAAAAAAGGTATCATTTGAAGCAATGAAATATCATATATATAATATCTTCTTCTAAATTTTGTATCTACTAAGAATAAAGTATCGGATGTTGTATTTTTTACCAATATTATATATCATATACATACAATTTTGATATTTGTGGACTCAATTGTGTTTCATGTACATAATAATTTTCTGGAAATTTAATATCAGCTTAAAAAAAGTTAGAGTAATTTTGATATCAATTTTGTGTATTTGATACTTAATATCTTTGTAACTTTGGCATGAAATAATAAAATCGTATCAATTTGAGATGTTTGAAGCACCTAAGTATCATATACATAATATTATGTAAATGATAATGATTTAGTATCATCTATTGTGATTTGTACCAATCTTATAAGATATAATTTGTACCATGTTGTGTGAAGAATAAAATTTTGCTATTTGTGAAAACAATTTTATATCATATACTTGATAGTTTTGTGGAAATTTTGCATCAGATTCACTGTAGTAGAAGTTGTAGTGATATGTATAATACTTATAATATACAAAAAATAATAAGGTATTAAAATGTATTGAAAACGAATTTAAAAGCAACATAAAAATTATGGACATAAAAACTCTTCAAATTTAGAAGTATGAATTACTTAGAAATATAATGTTGACTTGGGGAGGAATACTCCAAAACACTTAATGTATTTTCAAAACAATAAAACTTCATATCTTGACTGTAAGTCAGTAAATAAACTACTATTCTACATTAATCAGTTCATCATCTGTCAATGGAATGAAGACACCCTTTAGCCTTGTAGGATCATCATTCTCGCTAACGTATCCCGCCTTGGCCTTGTCGGTACCATATTTCCATAATAGTGTTGCATATCTTGAGCGAAGATAGTCACTTCAAAAAGGAATCGATGGGACCTTCATTTCGTCGCTCAGAAATTCAGCAAAAGCGGCAACATTCCGCAGTCACTGCAAACAGAAAAAAGACACATTATAAACTAAATGAAATGTGTAAGTAAAGTTGGGTGGATACAATATTAACAGGCTATTGCTCTCTTGTTGCATAATATCTCGAGCAAATTCCACCTCAAACGGACGTTGTGGACCCAACAATTCACTAGTTTTGTTGTCTTTACATGCATTCAATACTGCCCAATCAATTATGTCGGTTTTATCAAAGAATCTACTATCCTGAAGGTAGTTAGGAAGGATGATAGACAACTGATTGAACTTTCTTCCTTGATCCCAAAGATGAGTCATAAACTCGTATTAACCTTTCCCTTAAAACCACAACCAACACCCAATGAAATTTTTTGTCACAGTTGATTGGAATATATACCTCATCTACCAGATGTCATGGTAAAGCAGCAGGGACAAAAAATTCATTAATGACGTCTTTAATGGACTTTTTATATACATATACAACATCGTCAGCTCGGGCAATGTGTTCCTGTGTACTAAAAGTATCATCTGCAGGACTACAATAATACCTTTTGTACGCATTATTGATATAGGACTTGAACAAACAGTTGCAGGTAGTGTATCTGTATTGATCCATGCTTCTTAGTTTTGACTTCTTGCGTAGATAGTAAAAAATTACATCTATGTGCTGCAAAATAAAGAAAAACAAGAACACAATATATAAAACAACAATATATGATAAAAAGTAGATGATACATATAACAATTGGCAAACACAAGTAGTAATCTGAATTTTTGAGTTACACATGTTAATTGTATATCATATACATAATTGTATTGTATATTGTACCTGATCAGTCCAACATTTATATGGTTGTGACATAGTATAAAACCAGTTCTTGTCCAAAGGAAATGCGACAACAAATTCCATATAATCAAATCCAAATAGAGCTGATTTGCCTCTATATTTATCCTCTGATGGGTTCCTATGGGAATGGTTATACCAACATAAGAATAATTTAATACAAAATCAAGGTATAAAAATACAATAATATGAAAACTTACTTATTCGCATATGCTTTGCTATAAAGATACATTAATAAAAAAAATTTACTTGTTTGCATGTGATTTGAAGAGTCCCTTCTGTATCCACTAGGAGTACTCTTGCATTAAAATTGATGAAACTTGATAGGTGATGCCACATCCTTCAAATGGAGTATATGGGCGAATGTCATCGTCTATTTTCCCCTTGCCCTTATCACTGGATCCAAAGGTATTAACATAAGGATACTGCAAAATCTTTGAAGGAATTCTGTTATGTGGAGCTGGAGTCTTTGTATCAAAATTGTGTGCATACTCCTTGACTGGAAGTTGGGTGGGTAGCTGGCTGTCAGATAGAAAATCATCATTGTCGGTTAGCTGTAGAGGAATGATTACACTCAGTGGTGCGACTTTAATCGGCTCATTTGGAAGTTTGTAGACAATTGCATCTATGACTGCTTCAGTGCCAGATGAAATAGAAGCCGGTGTGGTAGAATCCTACATGATATCAGGGAATTATAACAAAATATTATAATTTACATATGCATCTGTTGACATTTTTCAGTAAACAATTTAGAACCAGATCGATGTATCAACAATTACTGGATTTGAAGCATGTTTTTCAAAGTCTTGTTGAATTGTATCAGCAATATATTCATCACCACTCAATACTTTTGTGTGTAATTGGGGGGCTTCATGTCCTGCATCCTCATAATAAACATAATATTACACAACATTTTGATTTTTTTTTCAAAAATAATTGATTATAACAATTCAAAAACTCTTTACTTACCACTTCCTTATTATGAACAATCTCTTCTACCGGAACATGACTATGGTGTGTTGTGGGTATAACATCTGTTGAATCTCTCATAGCATGTTCCTTAATGGATGTCTCATCATTCTGTGTTTGTATATTAGTACATAAGGAAATATATCAAAAAGTATCTGTTAATGGTGATTCAAAAAAATATATATAATATCAACTAAGATTTTAGTGTATAATGTACAGCCAATGATACACAAAAAGGCAACATTTATATGAATTAAAATTACTAAAGTATCAATCTTATTAAATGATACATTGTTAATAATTTTAATCGAATTAACTAATGATTAAAAGACATTAAGTTATATAATTAAATTGAAGTATCATATACATACCTTTGCAACATTTTCTTCGGTAACATGTCATCTTTCAACCTCCATACCAGATGCATCAACATCATGATCAACAGTTGCAAAATCCATTTGTATGGGTGAAATGATTTGTTGAAAGAATTGATTAGAAGCGGATTGTGGATCAATATTACCTTGTCTACTGAATCATCCACTATATATGGCATAGAAATGCCACTATTGTCCTTCATGATCCAAAAAATCAGTATAACACAAAACTGAAAAGGGAAACTAAAAAATAAAAATACTACTTTATCACGTTTGTTTTCTTTCGCGCCAATTGCTTTCATCAACTCAGAATGATTTTTTTATAATTAACGCCTCAAGAGCTCCAATTTTTTTGTCAACCTAGATTCAAATTAAGCATATTAAGTGGAATTAACAATAAACATGAAAGTGTTTAAATGACATAGTTATGTTTACTTACATAAGACTTCATGTGACCCTTCAGTTCTTCAAGTCCTGCATTGTCTGAAATTGTTCTTCCAAAAACTGTATTATGAGGAACACCAGATACATTATCAACTTGTGACGGTTGTGAATCTGGAGTTTGAAATGGCTGATTCGGTTTCTCATTTGGTTGTGTGGCTTTGGGCACATTATTTTTTGTTGGATGTGCAACCTTTCTTCTCTTGGGGGTGGGGTGGATCTTGTGGTAGAAAATCGTGTGGATCTCCTTAACAGTTGCTCCGGAGGTTTTGATGAAAACTCTTCAAATCCAGGAACCTCATATGGTGGCACCTCCTCATGATTAACATCTAATGTGGTTGGTTGAGTTGGAGGTACATGACTGTTATTTGGTAAATCAAGTGATGTGATATGATTTCCTTTTGAGTTGGCTGAACGTTAGAACAATCATTCTATAGAAACAAAAATTAAAACATCATGAGAACCAGCTAAATAATGTATCGCAAATAAAAAAATAAAGTAAAAAAGGTTGTTATGTACTAATTACCTCAGTAAAGATGTTTTCCATAAACATCTCAAATTTAGGCTTTGCACCCACAACTTTCCAATTGCATACCCTTGGTATACCGTTTCCTTCTTTAACAGTTATCTCGTTATGTATTACAGACGCACATTCATATACCCAGACATTAAGTGTGTATGGAATTCCATTCAAGCGATACATTTGTTAGTCAGGTTTGTACTCTTTCCTAAATGATTTCATTAACTTTGTGAAGGCAAGTTGTCCCCACGGAAACTGTTGATAGCTGCCATTTTCTACCATTAAGAAATCTTCAATAGGAATTGGTGCATCACCAAGTTGCGAGAATACAAATGTATGAACGAAATACAATATAGCCATCTGAAGGGCATCATCAATGTTGTCCCAACCACCCATATCAAAACGATCTACCAGCCATCCTTTGTTTACATTATAATTTGGACTAGGAAAGTATCTTTGAACCAGCCTACTAGTTTTTGAATCTAGATATGTAAAATCTTTAATATTTCCGGTACACTTCAGATCAGTAATAATAGCAAATTCTCTTATACTAAATTGCAATACATTTCCTTTGGCATGACGAATATGAATTTCTTTGTCTAAATTGTCATGCTCAACCTCTAGAGGATATAAACACTTGGTAGTGGCACTTGGAGATATTAAGGTATTGGCCAAATATACTATCCTTAAATAATTTCATACCTTCATCCTTTATTGACAACACTAAGTTTTCATTAAAATTGGAGTCGTAAGTAGGACCAAACTTTAGAGGTTGCTTTGGAATATGTTTAATTACATATTTCATATTCTGCAATTCCATAAACATAAATGACGTTGATCAATCACTAAACCGATAAATGATGCATACAGAACTAAAAAAGGAAAGGCCAGATATTTATTCAAAATATTATGTCTCAGATCATTTTATACTACACAATAACAATACATGACTGATACACAAAATCATATAACTTCTGTATATACAGTGACTTATATTTAAATATGATACAAAATGTTAACTACCAGATCTATTTTATTCTGTTTACGTATCATTCATGTGAATATCTATGATTATGATACATTGTACAACAAACAACCTACATATCATACTGTGAATTGAATGCCTATCTTAGATACAGTTCTCAACACAAAAAAAATTGACAAAAAATAATCTTTCATCTACAAATGTAAAAGTTATACTCAATACCAACATTCGATAAAATAATTAGTGTTTCTGGGTAACAACTCCAGATTTCAATATATACAATAAAACTTTATTTTTCAACAATGTCTAAATTAAAAGCAAAAGAAATGCATACAATGGGTAGTGTTGGCCGAGAAATGGGAGGGGCAACCTTTCTATCCCTATTCTTTTGAGTTTTTGCATCCTTTGCTTTAGATAATGCCCCCACCTCCTTTTTCGATTTTATCTTCGTAGAAGTTTGATTTGACATTAATGTCGGTGCATGCAAACTTTTAGACCTCTGTTCTGCCCAGTTGGGGTCTTCTGAATCAAAAATTTGATCATTGTTAGGTGTTATTATTTGGGAAATCCCAATATTAAAAGACAGATGATCCATTTTGACAACTGATCCAAAATCAATTGACACACAAAAATTGATTTTGAAAGAAAAATGAAGAAGATGATAATACCTATTTTGAACTTTGGACGGTTGAATAGAGATAGAATCGTTTGAAAATCAAATTGCTTTGAATTCGGTAACTAATTTGGTAGTGGAAAAAGATTAGAGGCAAGATTTTGGGGATGAGAAAGGTGGGTTTTGGTTTTTTTCAGAATAAAGTATCCAGAATAGAGGGTTTGGGGAAAAATAGGGATTTTTGAATTTTTATGAAAGAGTAGGGATTAAACGAGAATATGTAAACATATGTAGTGTAGTTTAGTAATTTTGCCAAATAAAAACTTAATCCCAACACAAAATTTTAAGAACAGATGAAGTGCCAACAACACTGTGAATAGTTGTATTGTTTTCTCAGGCCATGCAGAGCGGAATGTTGATATTATTGTTCAGATGGCCCATGAAGAAGAAACATGTCACACACACATCCCGAGTGGTGCTGAATTTGGGGTAGCACTTGGAAGTAAAAAGATAATGAGCAGCACAAAATGTGGTATATCTCGAGAATTACAAACTTCTAGTTATTATAGATGTAGACTCACCAATGTTTATATCAAACCATGATTATTATTGTTAGATACAAATCTGTAAGCATTGATTAAGTGATAAAAGTACATATAAACACATAACTTAGCACACCTGCAGAAGGTGCATAATGCATACAGAGGATACAATTGAACACTAAAAGCAAACCATCAACACCAAAAAGCAGGATCAGTTTGATAGGCTATCAGCAAACAGCAACAAAAAATATACAGAGATCAGCTAGAACTTCAAGAGTATAAGCATCAAGTCATGCGCGGTGACAGCTTAATTTTAGGTGTGTGCTATGTACTTGAAGAACACTTTTGACACCATAGAGCAAAATGGTATCATAATGGACTTCAACGGCTACACTTAGACTAATGGTACATGAAAAATGGAATTGGAGTTTCAATATGAAACAAGGTTGAGTTGAAGTTTCAAAATGAAGTTTAGAGACAAGTGAAATGGAGTTGTATATGTGTTTGGCCTTTTCAATATTCTTCTTGAAATCAATGTCACTGTCTCAGGAACTCAATTGAGTCGTTAGCATAAACAGAACTGAATTGAATTGTCATATTCAGTATTCATCAGTTACACTCTCGAATATGAATTGAACCGTTTTTGGGCAAAGTCATGACATTTCCCAGAAAAAAATTCTTCACCAAATCCGAGGATACAAAATCTCAATACTCTATTGATAGACCTTAAATTCAAAAAGTTGAAAAAGAAACAAACTTTACCGACAAAGATCAACAAATCTAATGAAAACAAACAGAACTTTCGCAGAAGATAAATAACTTGATTTCGCATCTTACCTATTTGAACTTTTGGACTTAAAAGAGTCCAATGGTAAAAACAACTGGAATGGGCCACAGCCCAAAAACAAAGCAACAGTAGTCCAAAAGGATTAAAGTAAGCAGAAATGTAGGTTTTAAAACTTTCTTGAAATTTTTATAAGAAGGGGAAATTAGGCGATTAAGCAAACATGTACTCCCTCCTATATGTGAAGTAGATTGACTCGGTATGGAGTTGAAGAAAGAAAGGAAGACTTTCAAAATTTATGGTCTAAAATGAATGATAGAAATTTCTCTGACTATAAACTATCTCATTAAAGGTAAAATTAACATTTTAAAGTTAAATTGTTACTTAATATAGAAATGTGTCCTTTTTGGGACGGACTAAAAAGGAAAGTGAAGCATATAAATTCGGACAGAGGTAACATAGCTATAGTTTGTATTAACTACAATTCGGAACTTACTTCTAGCTATAAGTATATTCCTCTCTCTCGCCTCCCTCCCTCTCCCCCCTCTCTCCTCTTTTTTTAGTCATCTCTCCCTGCTCAGTCTCTCTCTCACTTTATACAAACACAAATGTATATTTTGTGTTTGTATTAAGCGAGAGAGAGATTGGATATATAAATACATATACATATTTCTCCATCTTATACACTTATAATTATACAAATACAAATCTCTCTCTACCCAGTTCTCTTCTTCATCTCTCTCTCGCTTTATACAAACACAAATTATACAAATACAAATGTATAATTTGTGTGTGTATAAAGCGAGAGAGATTGAATATATAAATATAAATGTTTGAACTCGATTCAATTGTAGACAGATACAAATTGTATGCAGATATACAAATACAATCATTGATATATATACATACTAATTACATATATACAATTATCTAACCAAAATACAAATACAATTCACCTCTCTACTCTCTTCCGGCCTCTCTTGCTAGTCTCTCTACTCCCTCTCCTAAAATCGCTCGCCTCTCTCTTCCCTCTCCCGAAATCGCTCACCTCTCTCTTCCCTCTCCCAATATTGTTCTCCTCTCTCCTCCCTCTCCCAGTCTAGCTCGTCTCTCTCCTCCCTCTAACATGTAGCTACGAATCGTAATTAGCAAATTATAACTATAGAGCCTAATTAAATTATTTTGAGGGACTATATGCGAAAATTCCCCTTATAAGGACCCTTACTCGTTTATTTGAAATTTTTAAAGATTGTTTCATTGAGAAAAAACTAAAAATAATCATTTATCTTTGGGTTAATACTCAAAGTCATTCTTGAGTTTGCACATGAAGCACTACTAGTCCCTCATTTTTGCAATATTGATGCACTTTTGGTCCTTCCTCAATTTTTTGTCTAACTTTTTACATTGATTTTATCCATAATTTATATATGAGATGTTTAATCGGCTTTTTATATATTTAGTAGAAATAATAACTCCATGCGAGAGAAGGTAAGAAGAAGAATACCTTGTTTTATTTAGTAGAAATATTATTGCACCTAAAATCGAGAGGTTAGTTACATCGATTTCACGTGCAATAGTACAATTTTTTCTTTTCTTTTCTTTTAACATCATATGTCAAGATGTTCTTAGTTTAGCTGCAATAATATTAACAGAACAAAGTGTTCTTAGTTTAGCTGCAATAATATTTCAACCTAACAAAACAAGATGTTCTTCTTCTCACCTTTTTATTATTTCTACTAAATAAATAATAAAACAAATGAACATTCCATATATAAAAATGTGGACAAATTAATGTTAAAAAATAGGCAAAAAGTTTGGAGGAGGTCTAAAAGTTCACCAATATTGCAAACATGAGAGACTATTAATGTTCCATATGAAAACTCTAGGATGACTTTGAGTCTTAACCCAAAGATAAGGAACTATTTTGGCCTTTTTCTCTTTTTCCATTAGAGTCTTTTAAATTGAAGATTTCTTAATTTCTTTCAAAAATTAAGTGACTAAATTTGAAAGTAATTTTCCAAAAATAAAATAAAATATGACCATAACATTATTTATATTCCGCAATTTACTTGGTGACCGAAGAATTCGATTCCTAGTAGGTTAGGTGGTAGCTTAAATAACCCAAGACTTGTGAGTCAATGGAATTTATTCTTCAAGTGTTAATTGTGGACGACGCTTAAAGTTTGTGGAATCAATTTTCTCCATAATCGTTAAGTCATTTTGTGGACCACCCAAGAAGAAGACTTGAGTTAATCTTTCTTCCATTAGAACGACTTGGGAGTCAAATGTTTCATTATCATGGAAGTGAATGAAAACGAATTAAAATTTAAAAGTTTCACGGGGTTTCCTATGAGTTTTAAAAAAAATCATAAAAACAAGGAAATTTTTTTTTAAATGTTAAATGAATTTATTAGACTTATTGTTGTTTTGATAAATTGATGATTGGAGTTTGTTTTTTAGGGTATTTCTGTCGATGTAAAAACTGACACAGGATTCCAGCAATGGATATTCTGGCCAGATTTTCTTATCTTCATAATCCACAGTAAAATATAAGAATTATTTGGAGAAAATGTAATCTCATTAGTCATTACAATGAAGAACAACTCCATTTATTCAGTTGGGAAAAAAGCTTGAGCAGAAAGGGTCATTTACTAGCTTCTATACATACAGGTAAAATCTTTGAAATCGAATGAAAACTTCCAAGACGAACTATGTGCGACTGTAATATAAGGTCTTAAATACAGCAAACAAAATGAGCACCCTAAAAATACTAGTCCCAGCAATTGAAATACTTACTTCACACTAGCGACATTTCCATACATATCAAGGATTATATATTGCTCGCCTTACATGGGGGTTTCTCTGATGAATAGGTGGACGTGCATCCATTGATGATAACTTATGAGAGATGAAGTGCATTGTTGGCCTTGATTTTGGAGATTCAAGCAAACAAGAGCATGCTAGCTTGATGATAAAAACCAAAACATTTTTTACTCTTTCTTCAGGATACGGAAGGCGCTCATCCAGCAAATCACTAAGCTGCTCAGGATCTATAGTCGATGAATTTGCTAGCACAGAAATGTGTTCCCCAAGATGCTTTCCTTTGACTATCTCCAATGATAATGCTCCAAAGCTATACACATCACACATTTCCGTAACCATCATTGTATATGCAAGCTCTGAACAATACAATTTCCAGAACAATATTAAGAATTTAAACATGTAAATGAGATAAAAACAATGGAGTGTTTGGTTATAGTTCATGAACTATTTAAAACTTACCAGGTGCGACATAGCCATATGTGCCTGCAAGTGTAGTGCAATTGGATGAGTCTGGCTTGAGAATCTTTGCTATTCCAAAGTCTGCAACACGAGCTTCATACTCAGAATCAAGCAACACATTACTGCTTGATATGTCTCGATGAACAATCGGTGGTGAACAGTCTTGGTGCATGTAAGATAAAGCAAAAGCAACACCCTTGATGATATTCACCCTTTTAAGCCAATCCAATTTCTTGGACTCAACTTCATTGCTCAAAATACTAGACAAACTCCCCCTCTCCACATACTCGTAAACCAAGAGTGAATGTTGTGCTTTCGAACAATAGCCGTAGAGGTTCACAATGTTCCGGTGCTTAATCCCAGTCAATGCCCTTATTTCATTGATGAAGCTTTTGGGATGTGTATTCTGAAATGAAGAATGAAGTCTCTTCACAGCTATATTCCCTAATGATGGAAGGTTTACCTTGTAAACACTTCCGTGTCCTCCTTGCCCGATGCAAAATTTTGCATCAAACTCTTCTGTGGCATTTAAGATGTCCCTGTACAATGCCTTCCCATCTAACATGGATATCGAAAGCCAACCATCACCATCCCTTCTTTCAACGTCTCTAACTCTCCTTCTTTTATTACACATAAAGAGAACACCAATGAAAACACAGAGCAGTACTAATGCTCCCATAACAGGAAGTACAGTGATGAGGATGAGTTTACGTCCCTTCGCCATTGAGTGCCTCTTCACCACAGAAGACGGCATTTCGCAGGGATGGAGTCCTGCTACATTGCCGCAAAGACCTTTATTACCCTCCAATGAGGCATTGATAAAAGCCTTATTATTAGGGATTGGACCTTCCAACTCATTGTATGACAATATGACATCCTGCAAACCAGTCAAAGTATCAAGTTCTCTGGGAATGCGCCCAGATAGGCCATTGTGGGAAAGATTTAATTTTACCAACACCTTCAAATTGGCTAACTGAGGGGGTATATCTCCAACCAGAAGATTATAGCTCAAATCAAGTACATTAAGTTGAGTTATCCTCCCTATCTCCTTTGGAATTTTCTGGCCAAACTTGTTGTTGCTCAGGTTCAACTGAAACAAGTGCACAAAATCTCCTATATACTTCGGGATTGATCCATTCAATCTGTTGCATGATAGATCGAGGGACTCTAACTTTGTCAGTGACCCAAGTTCCTCTGGTATATTTCCAGAGATATTGTTGTTCTGCACAGAAAGCTTAACCAGAGAGGTTAATTTTCCAAATTCCTTTGGAATCTGTCCAATCAAATGATTAGATGAAAGATCAAGTCCTAAAAGCCCTTCGGCATTTCCAATCTCTGTTGGTATGCAACCACTAATATTATTTCTGGCTACACGCAAATCAATTAAATTTTTGCATTTTCCCCAGTTACTGCTGAGTTCACCATGAAAATCATTGTCGCTCAAATCAATGAACCGAAGCTCTGGATGGATGCCAAAAGCTTCAGATAAATTCCCAGTAAAGTTGTTGTTATTGAAGCGAACCCTTTTGAAACTCGAGCACTTGCTCAAGCTTCTTGGGATTGGCCCTGTAAGCTTGTTACTATTCACCGTGAAATTCTCAAGTTTCCCACCTTGGCAAAGCCGCTCTGGCAAATGGCCTGAAAAGTGATTTTCACTTAGTATCAGCTCTACCAAGTTATCCATATATGCAAGTTCTTTTGGAATAGAACCAGAAAGTTTGTTGGCACGGAGAAACAAATATTGTAACTTTCTCAAATTGCCAAAGGAAGCAGGAATTGGACCAGTAAGTTGATTTTCTTGTAGATCCAAATCATTGATGTTTTTCAAATTCCCCAACTCTCTAGGAATGGGACCAGCAAGTTGATTAGTGGATAAATCCAGCTCTATGAGGTTTTTCAGATTCCCAAACTCTCGAGGAATGAGACCAGAAAGTTGGTTAGAATAAAGGTACAAATTTTTGAGCTTAGTTAAATCACCTAAAGTAATTGGAATTGAACCACTAAGCTGATTCCTGGATAGATCCTTATCAATGAGGTTTTTCAAACTCCCGAACTCACTAGGAATGGGACCAGAAAGTTGGTTAGAATAAAGGTACAAAATTTTGAGCTTAGTTAAATCACCTAAAGTAATTGGAATTGAACCACTAAGCTTATTACTGGATAGATCCATATCAATGAGGTTTTTCAAACTCCCCAACTCACTAGGAATGGGACCAGAAAGTTGGTTAGAAAAAAGATACAAAATTTTGAGCTCAGTTAAATCACCTAAAGTAATTGGAATTGAACCACTAAGCTTATTACTGAATAGATCCATATCAATGAGGTTTTTCAAACTCCCCAACTCACTAGGAATGGGACCAGAAAGTTGGTTAGAAAAAAGATACAAATATTTGAGCTCAGTTAAGTCACCTAAAGTAATTGGAATTGAACCACTAAGCTTATTATCGGCTAGCTCCAAATCATTGAGGTTTTTTAGATTCCCCAATTCACTAGGAATGGGACCAGCAAGTTGGTTAGAATAAAGGTGCAGACTTGTGAGCTCACTTAAGTCACCTAGAGTTATTGGAATTGGACCAGAAAGATTGTTCCTTTGTAAGCCTAAAAACTCAAGTGACTTCATCTTCCCTATTTCAACGGGAATGAAACCATTTAAATGGTTATTAATGATGAAGAGGTTCTCAACCTTTGACAGTGAGCCTATTTGAGGTGGGATTTTGCCTGAAAACTGATTAGACGACAAGTCAAGATAGACAAGATTAGTGAGGTTTCCTATTTCGGGGGGTATAATACCAGAGAGCTGGTTCATGCTAAGATCAACATATTCGAGAAATGGTAGAGATGAAAATGGAAAATCATGGAGTGTACCAATGACACCAGCATTAGTAATATTCAACCTGTTTATCCGACCATTAAAGCATATAACTCCATACCAATCCGTGCATGCACCAACACTTA
>JAJOOR010005015.1:0-16691 GCA_036250505.1 Solanum acaule | reverse complement strand
TCCAATTCTTAAACAAAAAAACACGCGAATCCAACAGCCAAATTGTGTGATATACAAACGCTCCTACGTGGCTTATTGAGCCACTCAGTGGCTGCCACATAATTAAAAATTATACGTATTTTATAATTAAAAAAAAGAAGAAATAAAAATACAAAAGGGTAGGGTCGTATTTTCTTTTCCCAATTTGCTCGATTTTCACTCAACATCAGCGGAGCCCTAGCCCTAATTTCTTTGCAAATCAAAGTAAAATTGTGAAGATTTGTGGTCAAAGTTCTTATCTTTTGGATGTTTATGTGTTGTTCTTCCTCAATTTAGTCTGGTTATGTTAATTTTTGCTTTTTGAAAGTTTATTTTTGGTAGAAGCTGTCACCATGAATGTAAGTTCACTTTTTTTTATACCTGAATTATTTGCAAACCAAGAAATCTTCATTATAGCTCTTTTTACACAATGACAAAAAAAATTAGAAGCCATTACATAAAAAACGACCAGAAATTGTGCACAAAAAGAGAAAAAAAGCCTGAGTACTAGAATTAGGAAGAAGAAGAAGAAAAATGGGATTTTGATTTGAAAAAAATAAAGATATATTTAAAAGGGATTCATTATGGGTAAAATTGTCATTTCCGCTTTTTTTTTTTTACTGTTGTGGGCCTCGAAAAATACCCCTGACGCGCCTGAATTGCGTCCAATCATGCGTTATGCCAGGTTGGATTCGCGTGTTTTTTTGTTTAAGAATTGGATAGTTGAAGTGCCTACTTGTGCACTTTGAAAGTTAGAGGTCATACTTAAAATTCGAAGCCAAGTTTAGGGTCCAATTTATGTATTATGCCTTTATAAACTATGTAAAAAGTATTATAAGTCAAAATAATTGACAATTCAAAATATTTAAAAGGTATATGAAAAATTTACGGTGAAAGATAAACCTGTTTGAATCTCTAAATCCGAAAGTGTCACATAAATTGAGACGGGGAGTAAAATATTTTCTTTTTATGTAATTTAACTCCTTCATAGATTTGAAAATTCAACTCTATCAAAGAGGAAAGACCCCACACGGAAATTGAAAAAATTGTCCTCTACAAAATACTTTTATATTTTTTTTCTTACTTTTTAAAATTTTAGTGTCTCTAACTCGATTATTTTATTGGATATCGTTAACTTTCACTAATACATATATATTGAATAGCTCTGTGCACAAATTTTTTAGCAGAAGGAACTAGATCACCTGATGATTTTTCCTTCTGATATAATTTGAACTAGAAACCACACACCTACTTTACTAACCATTGGATGGATAAAAAAAAAATTCCTCAATGAAAACGGATTGAATTAATATAAGTAGAACGTATAAAAATGAGAATTTGCATCCAATTGTGAGCTTATTTAGTTAAAATTGTAAAATATGTAAATATCGGAATAATTTCTTTAATTTCATTGTGATTAAAGATTTTAAAAAAAGAGGGTAAAGGGTCAAATATGCCCCTAAACTATTCGAAAAGGTCTAGATATATCCTCCGTTTAAAGTTTGGCTCACTCATGCCCTCGCCGTCCAACTTTTCGTCTAAATATGCCCTTATGGGCGTTAGTTGGCCTGCTGGACATATCCAGCTCATTTTCCATTTCTTTAAATGTCACATGGAATTGTCATGTCATTTTGACTTTACCACATGACATTTATATGAAAATGGAAAGGGATCAATTATGCCCCAAAAAATTCGAACCAAATTCAACAATTTCAACAATTTTTTAATTTTTTTTTTTTTGGTAAATCCCAAAAATGAGTAATTGATTAATAAAAAATATGAAAAAAATATAAAATTAACGCCAAAAAATCACAAATAAATATAGTAACCTTGAATTCAAAAAATTTTAAAAATAAAATACTCATTTTCGGAATTTGCCGAAAAAAATAAAAATTTAAAAAAAATTGTTGAAATTTTTGAATCCAAGGTTACTATATTTGTTTGAGATTTTTGGCGTTAATTTTATATTTTTTATTAATCAATTACTCATTTTCGGGATTTACCGAAAAAAATAAAAATCTAAACAAAATTGTTGAAAACGGGTCGGGTAGTTTATTTAAAAGGGGGGTTGATTTATGGGTCGGATTAGGTGTTTATGGGTTCGAATTTTTTAGGGGCATAATTGATCCCTTTCCATTTTTCATATAAATGTCATGTGGTAAAGTCAAAATGACATGACAATTCCATGTGGCATTTAAAGAAATGAAAAATGAGTTGGATATGTCCAGCAGACCAACTAACGCCCATAAGGGCATATTTAGACGAAAAGTTAGACGGTGAGGGCATGAGTGAGCTAAACTTTAAACGGAGGGTATATCTAGACCTTTTCGAATAGTTTAGGGGCATATTTGACCCTTTACCAAAAAAAAAACCCAATCAAAAGCCATCTATGGTGCTATTTTCTTTGAGCAAATGGATAGTATGATGAACTCAGTTGATACTAATAAGTAATAACAAATGATTACTTAAAGATTCCTTACTGCTGTAGAATCCTATTTTCGTAGTTTCTAATCTTTAGGAATCTATTGTTACTTTATCTTCCTATTAAAACTTTGTTTGATAGTTATTATCTTTTTCAAGTCTTGTACAGATTCTTTAAATAGCTGTCATACGATCAATAACACCAATTATCATTTCTCCATCTTATGCTCTTGTCTCTTTGGTATCAGGGCACTTCTAAACTCCCACAAGTTGATCCCTTTTATTTCTCTCCCCCAACTCATCCAAATGACCCCTACTATTTTTGTGACCAATGTTGATAGAGTCAACAACAATATTACTATTGTTCAATTCAATCCTATGACCCAAATGCCCATAAATTTAACGGTAAAAGACCTAAAATATCCTTAAATTATTGGAAAGGGTATAAATTTACCTCCATTTATCTATTGGCCCTAAAATATCCTTGACATTTACCTTTAGGTCCTATATTGCCCTTATTTTTAATGGGCTTCAATCTATATTCAATTGATAAATTAATTAATGATGTGACACTCATTTATTGGTCAACCAATAATCCTAAGCTAATCTAAAATCCAACCGATTCCCAAATCAAATTACAATTAAAAAAAAATCATCCTTCACAACCATGGTTTCCCTTGCACCGTCGACTGTCGCTTGACAGAGAAATGAAAACTTTACACTCCGGTGGAAGTATCTAGTGAATATATCATCAAACTCTTGAATCATTTGATACACTTTATGTCAAGGTGCAAAATTATTGTCTATTTCCAGTAGAAGAGTTTCTTTTAATATGTTGATTTCAAGAATAATGGAGGTGTAAATTTGCACAAAACCCCCCTGATCAAGATGATACATTTGTTGCTAAAAATGTCTTTGGTGTAGGTGGCTGCTTGTCTAAAATGGTGATGTAATTATCTTGGTCAAGATTCAAGATAGCTCATTTATGTTATTATTGGTCGTTTATTGATAATTAACTTTTTATTGGTGTTTATTCCTTTTCTTTTTGTGAATTTCATGTTATGGGGCGGTATTGGAGTTCGTGCAGAAAAACAAACAATCCAAAGTTGTTCCCTTTATTCCTCCCTGCAATTTTCAACGTGAATCGAGTTGATCTTCTACAGTTACATGAAGGAACTGATGCTTTGAGCTTACTGCTTATGTTACCGGCCTCTTCGGTTCATTTTCCCATTTGCACATAATACTGACAAGTTGAGAAGCTTAAGGATTTGTGCTTCAAGCAAGGGGAAGAGATAAAACACTGAATAATTTCATACTATTTCCAAATATTATGAATTATCAAGTTTTTTTTTGTTTGGAAAAAGGAGGTTTAGAACTCAAACAAACATGGGCCAATGGGTTAAATAGATTTGGGATGGGTCAATTTGATTTGGAAATGGGTAGATTTTTAATTAGTTTAGATTTATTATGGGTTGACCAATAGATGAGCACCGTATCATTAATTAACTTATTAATTGGGTTTAAATTGGAGGCCGTACTAAAAATAAGGGTAATATGGGACCTAAAGGTAGGCTTCAGGAGTATTTAAGGAACAATAGGTTAACGAAGGGTAGTTTGTACCATTTCCAATGTCCAAGGATATTTTAGGGCCTTTTACATAACTTTAACAGATGCACTTTCTGCATATGGAAAGCTCAAGTTTCAATGTTTATGCATGGTCAAAATCTCTTTGAGCATCTCCATAGCTCCATCCCTGCCCCTGCTCGCACCATCTCTCAAAACAATTAAGATATTGATAGCACTGAGTTTGTTGCTTGATATCGTCGTGATCAGTTAATTCAAAATGCTATCTTGGCCTTTGTTTTCCCCATTGTTATTGTTTTAGTCTCTGTCAAAGAAACCTAGAATGCTTTACATACTAAGCTTTACGAAAGGCTTCTTCATCATGAGTTTTTTCCTAAAGTGTGAGGATGACAAGAAGCCACTATCAACCCCTATTACTGATGTTGTATCACAATAGACAAGCTTAAATTCTCCTCGCCAAGGTAATAACAATCGCTCCCCCAATCATCGCCCATGTGTGAACACTTTTCCCAATAATCAACAACGGCAAGTACAACCATGGCGCTACAAAGAAACAACAAGAAGCAGCGCTTTGACAAATACCTTCGCTGCCAACTTTGTGATCGCACAAATCTTTCTACTAGAGTCTGCAAAACTCAGTCACATAACCACCTGCAAGCTCAGGCAAACATTGTTGCTTGGTTTCCTCCTCAACATACCCCATAGATCGTGGAGTAGAGTAATTCATCATATTGCCTCTTATGCTCAAAGTCTAGCCATTGTACATACGACACTTGAGAGATAATTATGGGCAATAGCAAAACCACTCCAATATCCCATACCCGTAACAATAACATATGTGCATCAAATCATCATTTCAAACTTCTCAATACCTTATGCTCCCCTCTCATAAATATTAATCGAATTCCTATTTCTCAAATTTTTCCATAATAACCATTCATATATTTGGTGTTGCTGGTACAAATCTCAATAACTCTTAAAGCATAACCTCAATATTTATAATATTCAAACTGAAAATGACATAAACGAAAGGAAGATAAAGGAGATCCAAGAACTACGGATCAGTCAAGTAGCTACCTCTAAATCTTGACAAAATATACAACTTCTACAAGATCACTAACCACTCATACTCGACTTAGAACATGCACAACAAAGGTGGATAAAGTAGCAATGGTTAGTATGAAATCAACGTGTACTCAACAGAATTGTCGACTCACCTAAATAAGAAGTGATGGCAAGAGTCGGTCCTAAACTTCCATGTTTGATAAGTATCACATATGCTACTCCTTTCTAAGAAAACAAACCTACACTAATAGCTAATGGCAACAACATTATATGTATATTAAGTTTAGATAATCTGAAATCACAGTCAAGTCAAATTAAGAGTAATAAAGTGTTAGGACTTATGTAGTTTTGATGATTGACAAAGAAAGATGAAACACTTCAGTCAACATGGTTCAAAGGTACATTGTCACGAGCAGTTGAATTTGGGAAAATTTTCAAAATAAATAAGGTAAGAGTGCAGAAATCAAGAAATGGATAATGTTAATTTCGTGATAAAACACAAGAAAACAAACAAGTGATGCATTGAAGAGAAAGAATCAATTAGTTTGATTTGAAGAAGGAGTCTAAAGAGGTAAGAAGTTTGAATTGAAGAAGGAATTTCAGTTAAAGTAGAACTCTTCAAGTTTGTGCTGAATTGAAGAGTTGGAGTTTGACTATAACACAAACGAATCAATGAATTTGTTTTAAAGGAGTATAAAAAAGCAAGGAGTTTGAATTGAAGAAGGAGTCTCACTTGAAGTAGAAATCTAAGTCAAGAGAGTTCAAGTCAATGAGGAGTTTGAAGTGAAAAATAACTCTATGAAGAATTGTTCTTAAATAGAGGTGAAGTCTTCTAGAATACTTGTGCACTTATAGAGCTAAAAGGGCAATTGGACAATTGACTTCGAAAATGCTACCAATTGGCTGAAAGAAGACATTGAAAAACTAGGTCCTATTACAGAGGTTATGTATTAGGAGGTTTTCATTGAGTCGTAGTATTGATGTATCTTTAGTTCAATCTGTTATAAACATAATTAGGAGTGTTGTCTTCAAGTTGGGATAACTCAAAGACTTGGGAACACATACCTTAGGAAGTTTGTGTTGAAGTTTGGGAATTATAGTCCATAATTTCTTAGGTTACATAGGCTTGTAATCTGTTTTGTGTGAGGCTCAGTGATTTAGTGAAGTTGAAGTTAAATCATGAAGGGGTACATATCGTGGTTTTTTTACAACTTATTGAGCTCAGTGTTTTCCACGTAAAATACAATGTTTTTACTTACTCTTCTTACTGCTTTGTTGGAACACGTTAAGCAACTTGTATTACTCACGGTGGAAAGCAAGGATGAAATTTTTCAATCAAATTGAATTTATGCACTTTGGAAAATAGTCATTGATGGACCAAAGTATCCAACAAAGAAGGATGATAAAACAAAGACGTACAAAAGGAAATGAGTGAATACGAGGAGGCTGACTTCAAGATTCTTGAAAAGAATGCCAAAGCTAAGTGTATTCTTATTTATTCCCTTTCACCAGATGAATACCATCGAATATCTAGTTGCACAACTCTAAAACAAATTTGGAATACTCTCATAATGCATACGAACAAACAGGTATCAAAGAGTGGTCTAACGACAACTCCCAAGCTAGTTTTCACAACTGTAAGAAGACAAACAAAAATGATAAGGAAGAACATTACATAACGGTTTCACGGAGATCATGATCATAAGATATTGATGATGAAAAATATAAATGAGACTACACTCTTGGATATTGGAGATTTATACATGAAACAAGGAGAAGGAGGGAAGAACAAGATGAAGAAGGAGAAGAAGGAGAAGAAGGAGAAGAAGAAGAAGAAGAAGAAGAAGAAAAAGAGGAAGAGGAAGAGGAAGAGGAAGAGGAAGAGGAATAAGAGGAAGAAGAGAAGGAGGAAGAAGAATAAGAAGGAGAAGAAAAGGAAGAACAAGAACATTACATAACAGTTTCATGGGGATCAGGATCGGAAGATATAGATGAAGAAACATATAAATGAGACTGCTCTCTTGGCTATTGGAGATTCAAACATCGAAGAAGGAGAAGGACGGAAGCACAAGAAGAAGAATGAGAAGGAGGGAAGAAAAAGAAAAAGAGAAGAAGGAGAAGAACAAGAAGAAGGAGGAAGAGGAGGAGGGAGAATAATAAGAAGAAGAGGAAGAAGAAGAAGAAGAAGAAGAAGAAGAAGAAGAGGAATAAGATGAAGAAGAGGGAGAGGTAGAAGAAGACAAAGAAGAAAAAGAAAAGGAACAAGAAGAAGAGGAAGAGAAAGAGCAAGAGCAATAGTAGGAGGAAGAAGAAGGAGAAGGAGAAGGAGAAGGAGAAGGAGAAGAAGAAGAGGAAGAGGAAGATGAAGAGGAAAAAGAAGAGGAAGAAGAAGAAGAAAAAGAAGAAAAAAAGGAGGAGGAAGAAGAAAAAGATGAAGGAGGAGGAGGAGGAGGAGGAGGAGGAGGGGGAAGAGGAGGAGAAGGAGAAGGAGGAAGAGGAGAAGAAGAAGAATAAAAGGAAGAAGAAGAAGAAGAGGAAGAGGAAGAGGAAGATGAAGAGGAAGTGTAAGAGGAAGACTAAGAAGAAGAAGAAGAAGAAGAAGAGGAGGAAGCGGAGGAAGAGGATGAAGAAGAAGAAAAAGAAGAAGAGGAGGAGGAGCAGGAGGAGGAGGAAGAGGGAGAGGATGAAGAAGAAGAAAAGGAGGACGAAGAAGAAGAGGTAGAGGAAGAAGAAGAAGAGGAGGAGGGAGAGGAGGAGGAGGAAGAAGAATAAAAAGAAGAAGAAGAGGAGGAAAAAGAAGAAAAAGAATAAGAGGAAGAAGAATAGAAAGCAAAAGAAGAGGAATAATAATAATAATAATAATAATAATAATAATAATAATAATAAGAACAAGAAGAAGAAGACGAAGAAAAAAGAAGAAAATGAAGAATTAGAAGAAGTGGAAGAGGAAAATGAAGAGTAAGAGGAAGAAGACGAGGAGGAGGAAGAAGAAGAACAAAAAGAAGAAGAAGAAGGGGAGGAGAAAGAAGAAGAAGAAGAGGAAGAGGAAGTGGAATAAGAAGAAGAAGAGGACGAGAAAGAAGAAGATGAGTATAAAGAAGAAGAGGAGGAGAAAGAAGAAGATGAGTATAAAGAAGAAGAAGAGGAAGAGGAAGTGGAAAAAGAAGAAGAAGAAAAAGAAGAAGAAGACGAGGAACAAGAATATGAAGAAGAAAAAGATTAAGAAGAAGAGGAGGAGGAACAAGAATATGAAGAAGAAAAAGATTAAGAAGAAGAAGTAGATGAGGAGGAGGAGGAGGAAGAGGAAGAGGAAGAGAAGGAAGACGAAGAAGAAGAAGAAGGAGTAGAGGAGGAGGAAGAGAATGAAGAGGATGAGGAGGAAGAATAATAAGAAGATGAAGAAGAAGAGGAAGAAGAAGAGGAATAAGGAGGAAGAAGAATAAGAAGATGAAGAAGAAGAGGAAGAGGAAGAGGAAGAGGAAGAGTAAGAGTAAGAGTAAGAGGAAGAAGAAGAAGAAGAAGGAGGAGGAGGGGGAAGAAGAAGAAAAATAGGAATAATAATAAGAAGAAAAAGAAGAAGAAGGTGGAAGAGGAGGAGGAGAAAGAGGAAGAAGAAGAAAAACAAGAACATGGGGAGGAAGAAGAAGAAAAAAGATGAGGAAGAAAAAGAGGAGGAGGAGGAAAAAGAAGAAGAGGAAGTAGTGAAAGAGGAGGAGGAGGACGACGAGGAAGAGGAGGAGAAGAAGAGAAGGAAGAAGAAGAAGAAAAAGAAGAAGAAGAGGAGGACGAAGAGGAAAAAGAAGAAGAAGAAGAAGAAGAAGAGGAGGAAGAAGAAAAAGAAGACGAAGAAGAGAAGGAAAATGAAGAAGAATAAGAAGAGGAAGAAGAAGAGGAGGAAGAAGAGGAAGAAGGGGAGGATGAAGAGGAAGAAAAAGAAGAAGTATCGAAAGAAGACGACAATGAAGAAGAAGAAGAAGAAGAAGAACAAGAAGAAGAAGAAGAAGAAGAAAAGGAAGAATAATAGGAACTGGAAGAGGAAGAGGAAAATGAAGAGTAAGAGGAAGAGGAAGAAAAGGAGGAGGAAGAACAAGAAGAAGAATAAGAAGCAAGAGAAGAAGAAGAGAAAGAAGAAGAAGAAGAGAAAGAAGAAGAATAAGAGAAAGAAAAAGAAGAAGAAGAAGAAGAAGAGGAGGAGGAGGAACAAGAAAAGGAAGAAGAAGAAGAGGAAGAAGAAGAATTAGAGGAGGAGAAAGAGGAAGAGGAGGAGGAGGAGGAAGAGAAGAGTAAGAGTAAGAGGAAGAAAATGAGGAAGACGATGAAGAATAAGAAGAATAAGAAGAAGAGGAAGAGGAAGAGGAAGAGGAAGAGTAAGAGGAAGAAGAAGTAGAAGAAGAAGAAGAAGAGGAGGAAGAAGAAAAATAAGACGAAGAAGAAAAGGAAAATGAAGAAGAATAAGAAGAGGAAGAAGAAGAGGATGAAGAAGAGGAAGAATGGGAGGATGAAGAGGAATAAAAAGAAGAAGAATCGAAAGAAGACGACAATGAAGAGGAAGAAGAAGAAGAAGAAGAAGAAGAAGAGGAAGAGGAAGAGGAAGAAGAAGTAGTAGAATAATTAGAAGAAGAAGAAGAAGAAGAAGAAGAAGAGGAAGAGGAAGAGGAAGAGGAAGAGGAAGATGAAGAAGAAGTAGTAGAATAATTAGAAGAAGAAGAAGAGGAGGAGGAGGAGGAACAATAATTAAAGGAGGAGAAGGAGAAATAGGAAGAGGAGGAGCAAGAAAAGGAGGAGGAGGAGGAGGAGGAGGAGGAAGAGGAAGAGGAAGAGTAAGAAGAAGAAGAAGAAGAAGAAGAGGAGGATGAGGAGGAGGAGGAAGAGGAAGAGGAAGAGGAAGAGTAAGAGGAAGAGGAAGAAAAGGAGCAATAATTAGAAGAAGAAGAGGAGGTGGAGGAGGAGGAAGAGGAGGAATAGGAAGAGGAAGAGGGAGAGGAGGAAGAGAAAGAACAAGAAGAACAAGAAGATGGAGAGGAAGATAAAGAGGAGGAGGAGGAGGAGGAGGAAGAGGAAGAGAATGAAGAGGAGGAGGAAGAGGAAGAGAATGAAGAGGAGGATGAGGAAGAAGAATAAGAAGATGAAGAAGAAGATGAAGAGGAAAAGGAAGAGGAAGGAGAATAAGAAGATGAAGAGGAAGAGGAAGAGGAAGAGTAAGAGGAAGAAGAATATGAAGAGGAGGAGGAAGAGGAAGAGCAAAAGGAAGAGAAAGAGGAAGAGGAAGAGGAAGAAGAAGAAGAAGAAGAAGAAGAAGAAGAAGAAGAAGAAGAAGAAGAAGAAGAAGAATAAGAAGAAGAAGGAGGAGGAGGAGGAGGAGGAAGAAGAAGAATAAGAATAATAATATGAAGAAGAACAAATAGGAGGAAGATGAGGAGGAGGAGGAGGAGGAAGAAGAAGAGGAAGAGGAAGAGGAAGACGACGAAGAAGAATAAGCGTCTAGGTTGAAAATGGACCTTGAAAGAGCTAATAGATGGACTAATTCCTCTAGAATTGTTAACAAATTGAGTGGTAAAGGGTGCACAATCAGAAGGTTGATTTAAATTTCAAAAAAAAAATATTATCTCCGAAGATTTGTACTAGATTTGTGGTAAAATTGTCCATCCATCTACTATGTGTCCAGTTGCTAATGGTTTTAGGAAAAAAAAAACTAAATTGGCAAATGGAAACAAATTTATTCATGTTAACAGAAACATGTCCACTGACATGTTTCCTAGATGGACGAGAAGAAAATCTGATTCACCCTTTTGATCATAAGAAAGTATGCAAACTTGTATGGGTTCCTAAGATTGACCCTTAAGCTGTTTTGCAGGTGAAGCTGAAAGGAAGCAAGCGATATTGATTCATAGATATTACTTACTTAAGGCATATGACTGATGACAAATAAAATTCCTTTCACTCACTTCACAATAAAGGGAAATTTGTTATTTAGAGATGAAAAAAATGTAGTGCATGTGTAAGGGGGAAACATGTAACATTATTTTTCAAAAAAAAAAAAAGGGCTGAGGATGAAAGTGAAACTGATGAGCATGCATTTAAACATGTTGTACCACTTGATCCAACTGTTGAATAGACTAAGAGCACATTAATAGGGGGGCAAACAAATCTTGAAACAAATTCATCCATAAAAGTGTGTGGTTGCTAGATCACATTGTTCTTAATTTATATTAACTGGACAACAATTGATGGATTCTATTACTAATTAAGTAGGGAGCATTTTGAAAAGAATATGTTAGACTTGAGGATGATTAAGATTGCATAACTCCCCTCAATGATTGACTAGAATAGTTGTTCTCTTTAATTTTATTAGCTAAAGTGTTATTCAATTCAGTCTTGCACATTTAGTTGTGTGTCCAACTTCAGATCCTTGACTTGTTTTAACGTAATTTTGTATTAGATTGTGCAAAGAAATAGTGCAAGAAAGCAATGGTGATAAAAAAAATTGCTCTTATCAGGTATGTTCTATATTGTTAGAGGTTAGTATTGTCTAAAGTGAAATAATTGAGCACTCATATTACATATATTAATTGTTCTAATACATAATAACATAATCGTCAAAGCTCAAGAGTCACATTTTTTCAAGTTGTTCTCTCTCACCTATAAATTGATAAGCTTGCAATAAATATTTCACATTGCCTTTATCTCTCACTTAGCCTTCTTGAATTTTCTTACAAGTTAAAATTTAAATATTTCCCATAGTTTATCAACTGATGTTTGGGATGTTATCCCTCTTCAAATTGCTCTTAACCTAGTATATATTTAATTCTCATTTGAAGAGGAAATTTAGTTCCTGAGGAAGAACGAACTCCTAAAACGTTAAGAAGATGTCACTTTTAATGAAGGTCTTAGAGCTAGCATGGAAATAAAAAGGACATGATCTCTCTTGTGATTTTTGAGGAATACTCAATTTCAATTCATTCATGGACTCCAAACAATTTTTTTATTAAAAAATTCTAATAGATGAACCATGTTGATCTACATGCTGCATGAGGAAAATTGATACTCACATACAAAGGTTGAAGTAATGTCTTCACCGATACGATTGTTGAACTGGAGGTTTCTCATGCAGCTTATGAGAAAAAAATGTCCTTCAAATTATGATTGAAGCTCTACAGACTGATCTCGATAAAGAAAGGGTTGAAAATGCTGAAATCATTCATCGGTTAACATAACTATTGCCACTTGTTTCATCCTTCTCTTCACTTTTCAATCTTCGTGCCTCTGAATTTATCCTACTCCTATTCAGTGTTTGCTTTTTTCTATTATTATTATTTCTCAATTATTTTTTCCTTTATTCAGTATGGCTTCGTTCTTATATAGAACATGATTTGACAATTTAATGGAATGATTATCTATTGCTTTATTAATGACTCATGTTCTTGCTCTTTAATACACTAGTAAAATTAGTCGCACCTCGCGCGGGAATTTAATATCACGAAATTAATAAAATAATATTTAAAATCTATCTGTCATTAAAAGTAAAAACTACATTATCTTATATAAAAGATTACATAGTATCGAACATTAATAATGTAAAGAAAAATGTTAATTATAACATCTTATCATTTATCCTTCAATCAATCATCTTAATTTAATTTTATAATTTATACTTTTAATTCCAGAAAGTGTTACAATTTGATATTTTTGGGGAATCAAATGAACATCAACCTGAGATATCAAATTTTCTAATAAATAAATAATCGTTGGTGAAGGGATAAATAAATTTTAAAAGACAGAAAAAAGTGAACAAATATTCTAATTTTAACGTGTAGAAAGTCCAGCCCTACCTTTTGTTTTACATCTATGATTTTAAAGTTTCCAATTTAAATGTATCATAAGAAATTATTTAAATGGAAATTTAAAGGAAAATATAACATAGTGGACAACAATTCAACTTATTATATATACTTGGAAGGGAAAAATATTACACGAAACTATTCAGTTTAATTTTGGGTGCTTTTTAAAAATCAACATACCAGAGTGGTGGAGTTCAACTTGAAGATACACTTCTATTCCAATCGCACTGTCACGAAACACATCTATTACTTCAAGAAAAGTATTTATAACTTGCAGTAAACTTGAGACTCTATCCATACTTCATACTGAATATGAGCAATTAATTTATTGTGTAGTTATCTATATCTTTGGTATTAAAAGAGGCTCCAGTATAGTCATATTCCTCTATAGGTCATCCAGCACAACATCCTTTAAGCTATGTCAAAATTTTATTAATTTTTACCTTCTTCTTTTCCTGGTTAACTTCACACATCAAAGTATGATATGGTTTTTAAGGTCTTTATGTCCTTACAATGGCATACCAAATTTGAATTTTGTCTTCAAGAGATGGTAGTGTAGATCTTTAAGGAATTTTTTATTGTACCTTCAACAATTTCAGTAGAGTAAAATTGCGTGAATACTCTATTAACGTGTGTTATTTAATATGTACTAACAAATACTTATAACAATAACTTTGCAGAAACATAAACAACAAATTTTAAAGCATGTACTCAAAAATAATAATTAATAACATAAGCATAAATTAATAACCGTAAAAAATATACCAGGATCTGTAACAATAGAATGAAATAGAAAGCAAAAAATCGAGTCCACTGAATGCACAATATCCCCTTAAGGAAATTATTCCCCTCCAGTACCCGAGGTTTAAAGGAATAGATCCTCTCATTATAGAACGATTCTTTTCACCAGTGTATTAATACAAAAACAATGGTGTCATTGAGCCACTCAACATGAACAAATTACACGAATATTTAATTGTGCAAAAGAAGAAGAAGTTCAGGATTTTTGTTGTTTTATAATGAGAAGAAATCCCACTATTTATAGACAACAAAGGGTAGTATGAACAAATATTTATTGTGCCTTATCGAAAAGGTCAAAACTCTTTGGAAAAGTTACAACCCTTTGGAAAGGTCACAACCTTTCATAAAAGTCACAACTTTTCATAAAAGTCGCAACTCTTCATAAAAGTCGCAACTTTTAATAAAATTCACAACTATTCATATTTCATTCACACCTTTTAAAATCAACAACGTGTACTTCATGTATAAATTCAAAGCTCTAATAAATGACATTGACCTTCAATCTATATTAAAGGAGAAGCATTCACAATTCCAAAATTAAAAAAAAAATTCGCAAGGTATAACTATTATATATAAATCTGAGCCATCTAAATCACATTGTTTGGCCTAATATTTCATTCTGGTGCCAGTTGGTTAAACTAAAGTTTGACCTAGTATTCCTATCTGGCAATTATTTGCTTAAGTAAGTTCAAAAGGGGGTTGATATTTATACATATGGTAGATTTGATGGGGGCTTAATTTGTAAGATGGTGGTTTCTAAGAGGAGGGGAATGCTAGTTTTGAAATAAATAATTAAAAGGGAATTCAGGTTTGTGGTTGTGCCACATAGTCGGGCCAAGGATTTTCTTTTAAATATATGATGATATATGATATGATTATTATGTTGCACGAAATCATTATCTTATTGTATTGGTAATAGCCCCAGTGGCCATGAATAAATATCTAATCACTCTAGCTAGTATGTTATAGGATTGACACAACATTTCAATGATGCCAAAAGGGGGAAGATTATAGTTGTGCAGTGTTTATAATTCATTGACTAAGCTGTTTCATTCTAGTATTTCATGCTTCAGTGTCTACAGGTAAAGTTGTTTGAATCCACAAAGATAAGAGATTTGTCATCATAAAAAAGAGGGGAGTTTGTTGGAATTTATGCAGTTTTGATGATTGACAAAGAAAGATGAAACACGTCAGTCAACATGGTTCAAAGGTACATTGTCACGGATAGTTGAATTTGAGAAAACTTTCAAAATAAATAACGACAAGAGTGCATAAATCAAGAAATGGATAATGTTAATTTCATGATAAAACACAAGAAAACAAATCAAGTGGTGAATTAAAGAGAAAGAATCATGAGTTTGATTTGAAGAAGGAGTTTAAAGAGGCAAGGAGTTTGAATTGAAGAAGGAATTTCACTTTAAGTAGAACTTTTCAATTGAGTGTTGAATTGAAGAGTTTCAAGTCATGAAGAGTTCAAAGTGAATAATAAATCTATAAAGAATTGTGCATAAATAGAGGTGAAGTCGTCTAGAATACTCCTGCACTTATAGATCCAAAAGGGCAATTGGAAAATTGACTTCGCAAGTGCTACCAACAGGCTGAAGGCACATTGAAGAAACAAGTCCTATTATAGAGTTTATGTATTATGAGGTTTTCATTTGGTCGTAGTATTGATGTATCTTTAGTTCAGTGTGTTATAAACTAAATTAGGAGGGTTGTCTTCGAGTTGGGATAACTCGAAGACTTGGGAACACATACATTGGGAAGTTTGTGTGGAAGTTTGGGAATTATAGTTTGTAATTCCTTAGGTTGCATATGCTTGTAATCTGTTTTGTGTTGAGCTTCAGTGATTTAGTGAAGTTGGAGTTAAATCTTGTAGGGGTAAAGGTCGTGATTTCTTATACCCTTTTGAGTCGGGTGTTTTCGATGTAAAATACTGTATTTTTACTTATTGTTCTCACTGCTTTGTTGGAACACGTTAGGAAATTTGTTTCACACTTTGGCGAAAAGTTAAAGTTAGTAAACTACTAGGTCGTGCAGGCTATCATAAAGTCACTTTCACAAACACTCAATCACTTTCCACATCAAAACAATACCATATAAGAGAAATGAGACGATGTTTGCATATGATGAATATGTTTCATAGTTGTTAAGGAAAGATATATATACTCAATTCCATAATGTAGATAGCTAGGACCCATGGGAGACTCGCAAAGTCTATATATTGTATCAGACAATACTATACCAGGAAATACCCTTTGTGATTAACATATTGTATCGATAACCCTTTACAAGTCAATATCCTGGTTGACCCTTTACCAAGATTTATCCATTTATTTCCTCAATATCAATGTCTAGTAACTGAAATATAAATGCCAATTAAAAAACGACAACCCATATATTGGATTCAAATCCTCAGTATAGATAAGCAAAAGCAACCCAGAATAATCAACAAGGCAAGAAGGACAATGAAAAATAATCAAATAATCATTTCATATGCTATGTTTAAAATATCAATCGCTTTCCTATATATCAGTGACAACACATGCATTTTTACCAATGCTACAACTAGTAATCAAGTTCACGTACTGATATAACACAACAAATCATGAATAAAGTATCCATTACCAATACCATGATACCAGTACTGTAGCGACCCTAAAAATAGATAGGTGAAACTAGAGCCTAACGTATGAATTTTTAAAGTTTAAGCATAAATTGGAGTTATGAAATTTTCCAAAATAAAAATTGGACTTTGCCTTAGTTTTATTTGGTAGGTCCATGTAGGCAAGGGGCATTTTTGTAAATATTAATTTTAGTTAAATTAAAAAGTGGGTATATTTTATATTATTTCTAATTTCTATACATGGTATTAAAACTTTTAAAAAGGTTTGTTTTAATTCATTCTTCAAAAAAAAAAGGGTTCTCTCTAGAACACCATTGAAGGCAAAGGTCAAGTTGGAG
>JAJOOR010005013.1:0-19712 GCA_036250505.1 Solanum acaule | reverse complement strand
AGTAGGATACTATTTAGTATTCCTATTTCTATTTCTATTACTATTCCTTTTCTAATAGAATTGTATATACCTATTTCTATTCTAATAGGATTGTATAAACCTATTCCTATTCTAATGAGATTGTATAAACCTATTCCTATTCTAACAAGAACCATCTCCCAAAAAATTGTCAAATAAGTAAAACACCACTGCCAACAAACCTGACTAACAGAGAATGGTGATTGCCCTTGTAAAAGACCTTGAGCAGAAGGAAGCTGATCAGACAGGCCAAGCGCTGCAAGCTTCTCATCCTCCGTCATTGGAGCAGATGGAAGATGAAGCGGAGCAGCATACTGAATCCACCACATAATCAGTTCAGGAAACTTAATTATCATAAAAGCCATTCTGACATGACAACCCAAATAAAGCCCAAACCTGAGTTAAAATTCGTGAAGGGCCACTAGGATGAGTACTGGCAACCTCAAGTGGTAGTTCAACCTGGTTTAGTGAAGATATAATGCCAGATTTGACATCAGCCACCATCTGTGGTTGGGAAGATCCACTAGCATCCTTGTTTGAGAAGTCGGGATTTCCTTCCACTTCTCTCACTCGGTCTTTAAGAAGAGAACTTGGAACTACCTCTTTTAGATCCACACCAAGATTTTTGAACAGGACCTGAAAAGTGAATAAATAGGTAATACTTCTTCAATTACAGAACAGAAAGGTCACAAACCACAAGTAAAACGCAAACCTCAATGTCAAACTTGAGGTTCATTTTAAGATTTGGCATTGCATAAATCTCAGCAAGTAATTCAAGAATGCCCATGGTCCATGGGTTAGGTGGTTGGTATGCTAGACTGCTTTGGCATGGTTCCAGAATCTGCAGCTCACAACGCAAACTCCATGTCATCAAAAATCCAAAGAAGCCGTTAAGAAGAGGGGGAGTGGGTAGGGGGAGGGGGTTACAAAAAGACAAGTCAAGTAAGCCCAACCTTCGATGTGAAAGGAATAACTGCAATCATCAAACCTTTTTCATATGCCTGCATAAGAAAGAGAATAAACAGATTATCGTGAGATTAAGATGCACCAATTCCACAATCTGAACAACTGAAAAAGAACGATATTCATTAACAAGCAAAAAACCTCAATAATCAAAGACTTCGGATCAATCTCTCGCGCCCTCAAGACATGATTCTTTCCAATTGTGATTTTGCCTAGCCAGCTTCCAAGGTTTTTCAGCAAAGAACGCTCTTCTGAACTTGACTTTATCAACTCTGACCCTAAAAGAACCTGAAAGAAAACCGAAACCAGATATGAAGCAAATGAATATCACTTTCAGGTCAACAGCAGTGACCAAGTAATGAGCTGTAGCTGTAAGACCTTGCAGTTCTCGTAGGTTGCTTGGACAATCTCCTTGAACAGAGATTTTGAATTGGCTTTATCCAAGAACTTCAGGTACAAGTCATGAAAATTTGGCTCAATGCTTGCTCTGTCAATGAATAAGCAATGGCATAAAGGAGCAATCAAAGTTAGGGGGAAGGGAAAGAAAGTGCAAATTCAAATAACAAAATAATAAAGCCATCCCCCCTATAATGATCTTTCTTCATCGAAAAAGAAATATAGTAAACACAAGAACTATAATGTAAAACTAACCTTTTCATCACCATATACTGAGCAAACCATGGGTAGTACTGTTCTTTCAAAATTTCAGTGAACTCTTTTGCTTTAGCCTCAATATTTGCCGCAGATAAGTTATTGATACTAAATGAAATCTTATCCTGTATTTCTGATGCAGGAGCCTGTGAAAATAATGCTACTTTACTTAAAAATTGACAGACGATATTACAAGGACCTAACTGAGTCCCTTCAGCTTAACCATGCCATTTGTATCTAGACACAACTACCAAAATTCATGATGTGTTGCAAGGAAGAAGTCATTAATTCTGTTGCACAATGTCGTGTGTCTTGAGCAAAATAGAAAACAAAAATAGTATATCCAGCAACCAATTAATACGGATGCTCACAATAGAGCAACATATATTTTGATGCAATAACATGGAGTTATCTCATTTAAAACATGTTGGTGCAGGAAACTGACACTAGAAAACATGTAGTCTCACCAAATGGATAATAAACAAGAATACCTCTATGGGTGTTTCTCTTCTCTCTGCAGCTGCAACAAGTGTTTCAATATTCAGTGCAGAACCAAACCCTATAACAAAACAGTGTCACATCCATCAGCGCCTCTGTCTACAACAACAGCAGGGAAGAAAAAAAAAAAAAAAGAGTCTATGATAGGCCAAGCATTACTTCCTGAGGTAATGGCTCTAGATGGGCGAAGAAAACCAGGAGAAGATGTCAGTACTGCTGAAGTACTGCTTGGACCTTGTGGCTACAATTCAACAAGAAAAGAGTCACACTTCATAACCTGCAATAGACTAATCATAATATGGCCAAAGACGCATCAAGCAAGCTCATTGTATACCTTCTGAATGCCAGCATTATCACTTGAAGGAACTGTGGCAGGTTGCACTGCAGGTGATAAAGCTGGCTTCAAGTAGCCAGAGAGAGCAGCAGAGGGTTTCCTCTCCTCTATGGAGCTTTGTTGCCTCAGAGGAAGCTGGCTTGAAGAGGGTCCTTGCATACTTTGCTGCAAACCACTCTGTCCAACCACTTGAAATGTTTGACCCTGACGAAAGAAAAAAAATTGAAAGGCCAGCAACTATTTGATTAGCCCAGGATAGTCAAAAATGATAAAACTACTCTCTGAAACAACACTTACAAAACAAAGCACTAAACCTTATCCATTCGGCAAAATGTTTTTTCTAAAATCTCTTTCAAAATGAATACTAATCAGACCAGAATAATAACTTACCTCGGAATTCATTGGGGAAGATGGGATAGGACCATGGAATTGATCAACAGCAGGACTGTGGCCTACCTCTGACTCAGAATGTGTCAGTGATATCCTAGCAAGTGCCCGTTCAATGAATGCAACAAGCTCTGAATTAGCTACTCGGAGATGAGATATTTGCAAGATATGGTTGCAATATTGGGGCCATTCAATCAGACGATCAACGAACTGTTCAAGTGCCAAAATCCCAAAAACAAACATCTGCATGCAGAGGGGCTATCAATAATATGAACCAGAAATAACATTTACGAAGTGTAATCACTGAAATAAACCTTCGAATCAGCAGGCTTGCGCAATGCATCCAAGACAGCTCGCAAGGCAATACCAAGTGCAAGATGAGTTACCAGCTGATTCTTAATAAGTGACCCTGCAAAATCAAATACACACCACAACAAGAATTATAACAAAACTACGAAAGATAATTCCCCGACCACCACTCATGTGACTACGCTGGGTATGTTGTTGTACTAAATTTTAAAAGCTATTTTCTTGAGGCCAGCATCTAGAATCCCAATTATTTCAATGGCATATAAAAGAGAACAAAATCATGTAGTTCTTTTATAAAAATTACAACGGACCCTTGGCTTGACCCCCAATAAATCATCTGTTTTAGCTCAATCACAAAGTTACTGTAGAAAGATAAAAGTTTCAACAAAAGTACCCTTTTCAACAGCAATCAAAGAAGAAAAATATCGTATAGTTCATTTTAAAATAATCTAGAACGAGAATTTGTATGTGAGCAGAGAATCCACATTGTCAAATCAAAGTCAAAGCTACTCTTGTGTCAAGTTAAAATGAGTATTGCCTCCATATTAAGATGTTCCCAACATTTCATCTGAGATGCTATCAGCTCTTTGTTTCATTATGTGATGTCTAGAGTCTAGACGACTTAAGACTTAATAAGTGTAACATCTAATTAGGTAGCTAAATAAGAGTAGCAACATATTTTACGTGACCTTGGTCAGTGCTTTTCATCTCGTGTATAATCCCACAGAGAACCAAGTCAAACCCAACTACACTCTGATGAACAAGCCATCAGAACTGGCAAGCGTCTTCTCTTGATAAATAACCCCCAGACCTTTGTGCTTTGCCAAGGTAGTTCATATGAAGAAATTGACCATGGATATTCAATTCCAACAGTTAAATAATCCGATTGTTTTTCTAATCCTCCTCTTGCATATGCAGTTAAAATGACCTCTTATTGCTGCTATTAGCTGCAACAGAGCCCATTGGGCCACAAATGCCCAACACCATCATTAGTCAATACCTTAAAAAACTGAAGGAAAAGGATACTGGGTGCAAACTAGAAAACAAAGATAACACCTCAAAAGGCATAAAGGGCACAACTAACATCTTCAAGAAGTTACTAGGGGAATGTGACTTTTCATATTTAATTAAACAACCGAAACAGATTTATATTTTTTAAAAGATTAAAAAAAAATGCATGGTGTATAGGTAACAAGAACACTTGAAAACTCAAGAAAAGCACCTTAAAGTTGAGCAGAGTTTATTGCAATCCAACTGAAAATTGGAGAACTTGAAAAATCAACACTGAGAAACTAACCAAATAGAACAGCTGCAATTTTAAGCTGCCTGTCTGGGTACTTGGAGAGAAATTTGTATTCTTCAAACAGATTACCGATCATGCACTCGAAAATTGCTTGCTCCCTGCAAATTTCAACTCAATTCAATATCTCTTAAAATGGAAAAGTATTAATAATCATGATTGTAGACTAGAACAACTCAGTGGAATAACTTGAGCCATTTCATCAGTTTCCAATGCCAACTTGAAAAAAACTAAATTGATATAACCAAATCTTACTTTTTTTCTGCAAAATATCAATATTAATAAAATAAGAATCTGTGTTTAGGATGGGAACTCTCAATATTTTGAGCATACCAAACTATAGAGAAAAATGAGGGAAATATATGAATTTTCATTTCACCCAACAATAATCACATGCCACCTTTCATAATATATTGAAGAATAACAAGTATTAAGTAACAGCCACATGGGCTTTTTAGAGCATAAAGAGCACAATGCCAACGGAAAAGCAACCGCAACTCTGTCTGCACTAAAGAAGCAGAGAAGTGAAAAGCATATGCATGACCGACTTCCCCAGTGCAGGCCATTTAAAAATAATACAACTGCATTTTTGCAAAACTGACCTCTTTTCAGTTGATTCTTTGAAACGAGCAAGCATTTGAACTGTTGCATCATTACTCAGCTGACCAGAGAACATTTGATGGAAGTATACGTTTGCTTCTGCTTCAATAGCATCAGAACCACCACCATCAGAAGTGGATGAATCAGCACCACCAACACTTTTAAGCCTTGAATTAGCATCCATGTATGTTATGTGCAACTTGTCCAGCTCCTCAGATAAGTGGCGGGAAGAAACTAAGCCAGAATGAGACTTAAGGACCTGCCCAGCAAAGATTCAAAGATGAGCAAACATGAAATTTTGCATGTTGTCTAAAACTAATCAATCTCAAAAGTGGACCTTTAAAAAGGTAGAAGAAGTTTCTGAATAAATAGTCAAAAGAGCACTGGGGGGATCAAAATGGTTGGAAGCATCATCAAGAGCAGCGAGATGTATTTCCCTCAAGAACTTTAGGCATGCCTGCAAATACATATAGAGTTCAGCACAACACTTAACACACGGAAGAGTAAAATTTTCTCCAACATTGTGAACAGTGACAACACTGACTAAATGTTAAGAACACAACAATATAGAACCTTTCGAATTTAAAATTTGTGGATAAAACAAACCTCATAGAAGGTATCTTTATATGTGTTTAAGTTATTGCTCAACCATTTCTCTAAATCCAAGAGTTCTTTGCGGGAAGCAAGGGCAGCAAGTCTGATGCCGAAAGCAAAAGGTATCCTATCTAGTACTGATGATAGAATCTGCAACACACAAAAAATCATGAGTTCACATACTGGAAGTATGACCAAGGGTAGGATATGCAAAACAGGGGAAGATGTACATGAAGAGATCAATATATATTTCAATCAACTACTGATACAGTACAAGAAGTTCCTCGAATAAGCAAAAAAGAACGGAAGGTCGTAATTCTACCCATTCCTCAAATAAATAATATATAATAACAAAGCTAGAAGAATTAACTATGAAACAAAAACATACTTATATTTCTTTAAACAACAAACTTACAAATATTATTTAGCCATTACACCTGCCACACTATGAACTTCTTTTTTTGGGTTAAGGACCTGGCATACTAGAATCATCCAGAATATATTTAAACTGCAACCAGGATTTCTTAAAGCATAAAGTGCAAAAAAGCAATAAGATCCACAGGCTAAAGTGATGAGTGAGAAACGAAGCCCACACTTAGTGGAAATGAAGCACGCTGTTTCCTGTAAGATACCACTTACATATATGGATTCACTACATATAATTAATAATCAAAGCGCACTAAAATTACTAATTTAGCATCCAATATACAGTAATGACGATATCAACCAACCTCCCTAAAGTAAACACTAATATAATTTCACAAGACCATCAAACAAAAACTTCAATCACAAAACATTTTTCCGTTCTCGACTAAACAACCAAAAAGAAAACTATCTGCAACACTTAGAGTTCATATTTGATTGTACTAAAAAAAGAACAAGAAAAGAAGATCAGGAATAAATAAGACTTGGATAAAATAAAAAAGAAAGCCATTTCTTTGAAAGAGAAAAAAAAAGAGAATATCAGAAGTAATTAAGAAATACAGGTGGTTCTAGAATAGGCATAAAAAATCGAGAAGATAGGGACAACAAAGAGAACGCTGAAGCATATGTGGAGACAATTTAATATTCAAATAGCCCAATGTTTTTCCCTTCTTTTTCTCTTTCACTTTTTTATCTTCTACATTGATAATCAAAGAAATCAACCGCTTCTCTGTGGAATCACTTGTGCTTCATTGTCTGTGAAATGCATCACTGCATCCACTAAGCGATGACAACTCACTTTGCATTGCTTTATCTCTTACTGACTGCAACAGATAACTATGCAAAAAGACATTCAATACTATATTACTAATAGACTGCTATATGAATGATGCATGTAACAGCCAATCATTTCAAATAACATACTCAAGTGAAAATGTTCAGAACTGAATACAACAACGGATCATTTCAAATAACATACTAATGGTATCAATCTTCTGCATCACTGTTAAATACTTGATTTTGGGAAATAATCCAACCTTAAGCTCTTGACAGGCATCCAAAACTGTGTGCATGTTGTCCAGATCAACTTCCAATGCTTCTACAAGACCCCAACACAAGATGCTAGTATTAACATGCCACAAATGAAGAATCATACCCCTAGCAGCAGCATTTTTTAGCATAACAGGAAAAGCAGCAGCGGCAACTTCATGCTGGAGGAGATTATATGCAGTCTACAAAAGATTCAAAGGCATTTTGATTAATAAAGATGATCAACTAAGAAAAAGGAAAGATTCATAATCATTGTCCATGCTCGGTACATTAATGTGAGCCATCCCATGAAGCAAGACTTCTGGACAGTGCTTCAGAGGGTGCTCCAGGATGGACCGCACAGAGCTTGCATAACCTATCTCAGCCAGCTGGCAAAGAACTTCAAGAAGGTCAAGACACAACCATGCGTGATTTGCATGTCCATTTTGGATTTTATGGTCATTCACCGCATCAGCGCAATCCTGCTCCAGCACAGCGTCTTTTCAGACCAATCATAAAAGATATGAGGTTGTAGATAAGCTAAATGTTAAAAGCATCATACCAGTTGCCTCTTAGAATGTGCGAAGGTAAATACTTCAGGAGGCACTGACACAGCATACTTGAGTAAGGAAAGCTGACCCTCAGCATTCTTCCAGATAGAACCACAAATAGTTCCAAGAGGAAAAGGATCCTACAGTCCAGCATGATATACAACAAAAATATGTCAAGGAGGAAAATTTTATTTTTTGTTAACCATGGTACAATGTAAGTGGTCCATTGAAAGAGCATACTTTAACAAGAACAAGAGGGAAAGAAATGAACACATCGAATAACACAAACAGACCTGTAAGTTCCAAAGAAAAATCTAGCAGAACAAATTATCCTACTTAGATACGGGGAAATGGAGTAACTGAATTAAATTGCATGTTCCATTATTTTACGAAATAAGTGCAAATCCCCCTTGCATGTTCCCTTCTTTTAAAGACACTAAAAAGTGAAAAGTGGATAGCCTCATAGATGCATGTATTGTCTAGAGGGAAGAAGGGAGGTACCTGACAGGCATGTTTGTAAATGGACATCAAAAAGGAAAAGGCTGCCCCATCGGGAATATAGAAACCCTCGTGATCTAGGTTATCTAAAACAATTACCCAGTTAAGTCCAGGAGCCTGCACACAAAGAGGTGGAAAGTTGGTAAATGTGTTTCTTGTCATCAAGCTATAACTGCAATCAATAAATACTAACTAGTAAACATTTAAGTTGATGGAACTCACAAGTTGCTTAATTGCATCAATAAGGACGTCGGCATTCCAGGAACTCAATGGTGATGGATCAGCTGCAGAGATGCTACCAAGAGCAGTATGGAACGTTGAGAACATGTTAAGGTTATCCTCGATGCCTGAACGGGTACGTACAACCATACCAAATATCCTAGCAACAGTCACTTCAGTCAGCGGCAAAAATAAGGATAACATTTCTTTGCATTGCAAGATAGAAGCAGTGCATCCATAACCCAATTCCTTCATTATGTCTGCTATACTCATTTCTTTCTCCATATCTGCCAAAAGAACATCAAAATCATCTTCACCGTCGTCATTTAAGAAATCTAAGTTCCTGCCACAAAAAAGACAAGGTCATGTCATGTTTACAGTAATACATAAGTTTCTAGACAAAAGACATAAAAGAACCACAACTAAATTAAAATAATAATACCTCAAAAAATTAGCTTCATGAAGTTCGTCAGATAGCAATGGAGTTAAAATGAACTGGGCTTCTTTTGACTGGACGAGTGATAGCAAATGCATAAACAAGTCTACATGCTTAGAGAGGCCTTCAGATTGATTCAGAAACAAAAGAACATTCTGAATTTGCTTGGCATCATCTAAAGAAGAGTTGGTGGAACGTAACTCTGCAATCTGGCCCATGCAATAGTTGGTTCCTGCAAAATACAAGTAACAAAAACACATCTGGATAAAGGAATTACAGCAACTTAACACACATTCTTTTACCTCCTTTCTTCCACCACATAAAAGCTTAAATCAGGACCCAAGTACTATTGACAGCATTTGTAGGAAAAAGATGGGCTTACCACATTTCTTGACATCAACATTTTCTGAGTCTGACAAAGCAAGGCCAACTCCAATTTTTTCAGCTATTGCCAAGTGGAAAGCATTTGATAGATTCACTAAAAACTCCTCACTGATTGCAGTATCCTTGAGGGATTCAGAAAAAACAGTGCTGAAATTTGGCTTGTCCAAGATGCATCTGAAAATGGAAGCAAATACAGGATCCAGCTGTGTGTTCTTCGAGTCTTTCCCATAAACATTCAGATGATCGATGCAGGTCCGAAGCAGCAATATGCTCCCTTCAACTCCATATGCCAGATACTGTAAGGAGAAAAATGTCAAAGAAAACAAAGTGAGAGGATAGAGGTGCTATTTTAATATTTTTCCCAGGGACTAACAAATATAGATAACCATCTAGTTGCAACATATCAAAACAGTCTCTGATTGCAACAATATTACCTACTTATATCCTAAAGATAATGTTTTTCATTTAACTCAAATATAACTGAGGATTGCAATTCCCACAAACAATCTCAAGTTTTAGCGCAGAGCATTAAAACCGTGCAGAATCGACTTAACAATTGGGAAAAAATAATTAACACTAATAACATCCCTAAACTGGAAAGTTATAACTTCTAAAATACCACTATATGGTCAATTACAGGATTAAATAAACTAAACATTCCAAAAGATCAACTAAAGCCATTTATAAAAATAAAGTAACAATAAAAATTTGACTCCTACAAATGCAAAACAGAAGTAGGAGCCTAATGCATGTTGGCTTCCCAATTATGTATCCCAAATTTTTATAACTATAAGCATCATTTTAGTAAGTTGCAATACCAGTCAAAATTCATCATGCTTTTCATGCAATAACAAAAATAAGATACCAGTTAAATATCAACAACATACTTCCCCAACAAAGACGGAGGAACATGGAGAGAAAAAGGAAAGCGCTTCCGCTATAAAAAATAGTAGATCACTAAAACAAATGCTCCAAAGCCAAGGAAAAAATTGAGCCACCAAGAACTTCAGCATTTATATTTGAACACACTTCGAGGTTAGGTCCAGACGCTCAGTTCAATAATGGTTGGGGAAAATAAAATAGAAGATCAGATATACTTGGGAATTCTCTCTTAAGAAAATCTATTTCTCCTGCCCTACCCTCTGTGCTCTAGAGTAACAGATGGAACTTGACATCCTGGTAGATCTTAGTAGTATGCCATAGAAGGTGAAGAGAAACCAAGATGCAATCCCAATTGCTAGCTTAATACCTTTTCCTGACCTTATATGCTTATTGATTACAGTAGCGTTGAGAAGAGAGAGGAAAAACTTCCGAGAGAAAAGCAGTAATTGAAGAGTGTCAGCAATAATTTGCATCTTATAAATTTGGGAATGAAAGATAAATGAAACAGCCCAGTTCCGTAATAGATTATGTCCAAAAGAATCACATAATCTTCACTCTATCCAAAAAAAAAAAAAAAAAGGCAAAACGACATCAAGTGACAAAATCAAGGTAGACCATTTCGAGAACTACTCTGTAGCAGTAACGGAGACTTCAACAGTAAAGGCTTCTTTTAACAGGAATTTCAACACTAAAGGGTTATTCTTATCTTTAGAAGGAAAGAACAAAAATGTAAAGCACTTAAAGCAATATAACTGTGCTGAGGAGAGAACAAGACAATTTCATACTGAAATATCGACAGCATAGTTTCAAAGACAACTTGCATTTTCCCAGTAAAGCAATTGGAAAATCAATTGCCATCTGCATGTGGAAATTCCGGTGTGATTCACAATTCGGAAGTTAATCTAATACAGATAACACATAAGAGGGTTGGCAAATTGCTATTACCTTAGACTGAATGGGTTTGTCAGTTGTCAGTTTCATATTTGAAGAAGCTCAAAATATTTGGCTTATATCTTGCTCAATTCATTACTATGTTGCAAACTCAATGTTATTAACACCTATCATTTCTTCACAGTACACTTAGGGAAGTGTGAGCTACAAACAATGATGCCCGATGTGATTCCACTGAAAAGTTGTAGTTCTTTCATCTCAACTTTGAGGAATTGAATTAATGTAGGCATTATTGTATGTTAGATGTTGATTAGTTATTTAAATTGCAGTTTGAATATTATATTACTAATAGATGCTTGCTATTTAAATATTTAATATACTGTCCACTTCAGTCATGTTTCCACATCAACATCCACGAACCTTACCATCCTTGCAGTTTTTGCTTTTACAGAGAACACTGATGCTATTATTGATGCAACCTAATCAAAACAAAAGCAATGCATTCACTTAATAGACATTCCGGAAAGAATGCAATACACAGTTCTCATAAGAGTCGTTTGAACCACTTCAAGAAAAGGATTTTAAAACATACTTTGGGGAAAATGTTTGAGCAAAAAGTCTGTGTTTGGATATAGATGTAGTTCTTTTAACGGAAGAAGATTTTATTGAAATTTTTTGAAAAAGACCGTCTTTGACATTATAAACTTTTTTGGAGAAACTTCTTGAAAGGAAAAAAAAAAACTTGAGACACATTTTGGAAAAACTTCTAGTAAGATCTAAGAAAAAAGAATACAACCAAAACCCACCTTAAGATGAACAGTGTTGACTCAGCTTTTGAAATGCAGTGTGTCAGGCAAATATTCATTCGAGGTGGAAATTATGATGCATTTTCCAAATACAACAACATACCAAGTGAGAAATTATGAGGTATCTTCCAAATAACCTCACTACTTTATGTATTACTTCTGTAGGCTTTTATAAACCATGTATAAAAGTATCAGCTTAAAACCTATCAGGCTATCAGGAAAGAAGAATGCTCAGTTTTGCTCATGGAGCTATATTCTTCATCAAATGGTATAACCCAGAGCAAAATGAAGATAACGTACAGGTAAGAACGTCAGCTATAGGGAAGGTATCATATCTCGTTTAACTTTCGGAAATTCCGCCATCTTTACATCCCAAAAAACCCCGTTATGTAAGAGTCATCTATAAAAGGTTTCATATCATACATATACACTGCTTGTATGACAGACAAAGAAAATGCAACTAAGTGAAATATATGGAGTAAAATCAGACTAATCAAATTCAAATCCGTTTAAAATTTTGATTCAGATGCGAAGATCTTGTTTTGATTGTTAGTTAAAAACTTCAGATTCAGTTACTAATTTTCTTATACTATATATTTATAATTTCATATTGATAATCTCTGACATACTTTTTAACACATCTATCTGAACATTTTATATTGACAGTTAATACTTCTCCTCGCCAATGATATGGTCATTTATTGCCACCCTCTTCAAGACACTCAACGAGCATGAGGCACATGCTTTAGTAGCTTCATGTCAGCACAGTAGCACCGCTTAACAAGACTAGTCACCAGTCTGAATTATAAGAACTTCAGGGCTCAAGTGTGCACCTCAGTATCTTGATCCTTATTTAAAGCATTGAGGAAACATTTAGCCTATATTGCATCCAACTTCTGAGCATAAGCACCTCAAGCTTGTTGTGACAACACAGAACAGCTCTAATAATTTAGGGCAACAATAATACCATAACATGATGCATGGTATATGGTAAGTGAGTCAACCGAACCTCATCCAAGAAAGACAAAAAAAATTTGATTGATACATCCAAAAACAGACAATTTAACAATTTTTCTACCAAGGCATCTCCCATTTCAAAAGTTATATTCTCTTTATTGAGTATTGTACGATTATATAAGAAGCATTCTAAGACGAGTGTCCAGATTTTAGTACTTAGCTTCTACTTGATTTCCCCCTCTTATTACCCAAGAGGGAAGAAGAATGCACTGACACGCCATATATAAAATCAGGAAACAAATTAATCTTTGACTCCACCAATTAAAAAATAAAATGTAGGGGGGAAAGCACAATTGGGAATTGAATCTTCATATTTATATTTATATTCTATATATACGAACTACAGTGATCCTAATGAATAATATCACTTAATAAGGGAAAAGGAATCCACTATCCATTTATGCTAGAAAAAGTTGAATCTTCTTTTCTGGATAGGCAAGAACATTTTGAATCCTTATTTCTTGTTCTTTATAATACAAATCCTCAATCTAATTACCCAAACCAAAAGGATGTCACGTCTGTTACCCATACTATCCCCCATCAATTCTAGGTTTAGCAGCAAAAGAACCATTTATGGTGGTCGAATGCATATCAACATCTCCATTGAAACTACAAAAAGTTACCAAAATTTTAGAAATTCTTTTACCCGATAACCAAATTTCATGCTTTTTAATCACCAACAACTATCTTGCACCAGATGTGTAAAATGTATGCAACCTTTATATAGAGGTACTTTTATTTCTCCAAAAACAAAATTACAAATAATCCAATTAAAATATTAATGAATACCTTGCGGAAAAACTATTACTCAAAAAGGACAATTTTGCACAACCACATACTAGAAATCACCAACAGTTCTCTCGCACGCAATTCACAAAAATGGTCAGATTGCTATGCTACATGTACTCAAATTACGTAAATTTTAATATCAATTTTCACGATTGAAATCAAAATATGGATAGTAAAAGCAAAACCACATTTACTCAATAAGGGCAACTCAGGCCAATTACAGACAGTGTTTTCTATGGTTCTCATTTCTCTCTCATCTGATGCATAAAAATACATGAAGTTCAATTAAGTGATTTACTTGCTGTATTATTCTTTAAAAAAAGACTTGTAATTTTTTGTATTCCTCAGCATAATTTACTTGCAGTATTTGCAAATGAAAATTCCAATTTTAGATATTTGAAGCAAAACTCACTACTCAAGAAGGGCAATTTAAGCAACCGCATAACCTTGACAGTCAATGTTCTAGTAACTAATTATTAACTCACTACCCCAGTGCAAACATATAGAAACAACCGTGAAATTTCTGGTAAATGCTTGTATACTCACAAACACGGATTACTATATCTGGATTATGCACATCATCCACTAGTGTAAAATTATTAAAAGTATTTGAAGTGTTTAAACTTCTTTATATATTCTGCCACATGTGCAAGTATGAAAGGATTTTATAGACTAAACCATTCTTCTATGAAATGTTGATTCTATCAATCATTCCTTATCTTAATCAAGTTCCTACCCCATAAATAAATCCCCATACAACCTAACCAGCCAGGGGAAGAGAGCATCTGAAGGGTTAATTCACTTTTAGTTACAACACACCGACCTAGGCAACCACTAGCTACAATTAATAGAATTTTTTGATGGATTATATTCATCAAAAAAAAGGCTGCATGGAGCCCCACTGGATATTCGAAACAAAAACCATTACAGAGAAGGGCAATTCAGTGTAACTACATCACCCAATCACCATGAAGATTGTGCCTTCTTATTAACAAACTAATCCCCCGCTACACTCGTACAAACATAACCATACAATAAGTTACAGCAACATTGATTCCAATCTTATGTATTATATGTAAATTCCAATTACATATCTTTTACTAATAGCAGTGACGAATAAACAAAGAAACAATTTTGGGTATTTGAAACAGAAGTCATTACTCAAGAAGTGCAATTAATAACAACTACATAATCTTGAAAATCGTTCTTTCCAAGATTATTCCAATCTGTGCAAGAAACAATCAAGACTCGACTGTAGATACGTATATAACGGAATTGGGGTAAGGAGGGTTTACTATACCTGACGGAGCTCATGGAAAACAGTGTCAGAATTGGAACCGTTCAAACTCTGGAACAAAAACCGAATCTGAGTAGAAGCAGCGGAGCCGAAAGGAATCATCGCGAAGAGAGCAGAAGTTAACACTAGGGTTTTTCAACGAGCAGAGAAAGCAAGAGAGCGGGGGGGAAACTGAGAGAGCGAGAGATTTGCTGAACGATCGGGAAGAGAGAAAATATGAAGGGTGGGAGCAATTGGAGTACTAGAGAAGGGCTTTTATACGTGGGTGGGGTAAACTGATTCGGTGTTATCTGCACCTATAAAACCGGAGTTACCCAAATTGCCCTTTGGTCTTTTCTTGGTCAAAAAACATAAACAGCCCCTAAAGTTGTTGTAACATTCATTTCCACACCTCAAATTTCGACTCAAGTTATGATGAAGCCTTTTTTGTGTAAATGATAATTTTTTCTTATTTTGCTAGTTATAATTTAGCTTGACAATAAGTTTAATATAGAAATAAATATTCTAAAATTTTATTGTTTAAAATATGTTACTATAGTATTTTTGTTTTTGCATTTTTTTAAAAACAATATTTTTAAACATACCTTGTTTCGTAGTGAATTTATGGATTTGAATACTTCTAACACTGAATTTTTTTTTGTAAATTCAACTTGACTTGTACCTGGAACAGAGAAAAAGGGTCATTGAAGACTTCGCACGTACCCCTGCTAATTCTTTATCTAATACAATACTAAGGCCGCTTATCTGTACTCACTAGTAGGAAAAAGCCCTTCACTTCAAAACAATCTTATAATATTTTTGTGATTAGGAACATTTGTCCTTGAGGAGGAATCAGAATGTAACATTCTGTATGAAACTGACTAAAAATATAATGTCAAACAAAATTCTTACCTTTATCTTTTATGCAATTTAAATTAATAGAGTTTTTGGCAATAATTATTTTCTTAACGACATAAAATATAGCATTTCATATAATATATAAGTTAGTTTTATCAAAATAAATAAATATTGCATGTTGAATGTGAATACAATAAAAATTGATTGTAGTAATATATATGATCAATTATAGTTCAGACAATTTAAAATTGTGTCTGACTTACAAAGATAAAAAAAAATGTCAATTGAATTTCTTCTAATACCATATTTCTTGAAAAAATATATAAAATTTTAAAATCATTCATACATGATATATACATTAAAATTTACCATCTCACTAAAAATAAAATATAAAGGGAAAAGGGTCTGAAAAATACTCCAACTTTGATCGAAATTGTTGTTATGATACCAAATTTTATAGAGGACCTTTTACTCCCTGCACTATTTAATAGTGTATTTTAAAGGTATGTATGTGCTCACGTGGACACGTTACTATTTATAATTATGCAATATTTATAATGTCCACGTGGGCACATATATACCTTTAAAATACACAATTAAATAGTGCAGGGGGTAAAAGGTCATTTCCAAAGTTTGGTATCGTTACAGCAATTTCGGATATATTTTAGACCTTTTTCCAAGTATGAGTTATTTAATTCAAACTTTTCAGCGAATTGAAATGTAATGGTTTATCATGTTTTAGTTCAACATTCACTTTATGTTAATGGTTTGTTTTATTAATTGAGAATCTGCTACGAATAAAAAATATAATATATTTAATATTAATATCTTTTTAATATCTTTTTTTGTACATTATCATGTATTATTCACTAATAATGTTTAAAATTAGGAATAAATATCTAATTAGCTTTTGTAGTTGGTGTATTTTTTAGGATTGTGGAAGAGAAATCAACGTATAAATTTTAAAACACTACTATCAACTTTAAATTTTTTATAAATTGCGTTAACCCAAACAACAAACAAACAAAAAAAAGAAAAAAGAAGTAAAATGTAAAAAATAAGAGGATAATACCGCAAGTAAAAAAAATGAATACATAGTATATTACAATAAGAGCATCTAATTTAGAGTGAGACAATTATATAAGTAGACGACATATAATTATATTTTTAGTTAACAAAAAAAAAAATTATGCTAATTATTTCACCTATATAAACTCGATATTATTTAGTTAACAATTCATATGCACCCACCAACATATGTGCAAAGAGGGAAACCTTTCATTTAAATAATGAAATATTCAAATAAAACTATTGATAAATATCATCACATTCATATATTTTTTATCTTACAAATTACATGTATGTTATAGAGAGTAGAAACAATTAATATTCAAACTGTTCACTAACCAATATTTTAAATTCATGATTTACTACAACTTGTGTTACTAACTTTTAAAATAATTATATTTGATTCAAATATTAAATTGAGTTGAATTTCATACAATAAGTTGATGACTATATTACCATAATTTTTTTTAAAATGAGCACCATTATATAGTTACAATATAAATGTGTATATATATCAATATACGATCAATGAATTGTTATTACATAGTTACATATAATTGAAAAACAAAATATAATTTCCTCCACACAAAAATTACCTTGTTTGTGGAGGTTCCATTTTTTTAATCTCGCTCCATTTATGTATAATTTAAATTCAATAAATTATTAGGGATAAAATAAAGAATAATACTCGAACGAGGACAAATTGCAACCAAAGTGAAATTTGGGGACCAATCTGGCAATATACTCTCCTGCTCCAATAACCTCAAGCTGGATCCTTGCAACAAATTCGGGTCCAACACACACTCCGACGGAAATCGTCCTTTACCTTCACGCCAAGTCCCATTTCACAAAACTCTAACACTCAACCATGGCAGCAATCGCCGAATCATCGGAAGCAAATGTAAATTCACCGTCGCTGTCGTTACCACCAGAAAGAGTTAATCACGAAGACAAGTCAAATACCTTGGGGGAGGCCGTCCCATGGATCGACAACGCAGTGCAACAGGCGCAGCTTGCCCGGAAGACCGCAGAAGACACCTTCGAGATTGCAATTGTGGTGACCAAATCTCGTCTCAATCGGATTTTAACCACCTCCTCTGCGCACTTCAATCAAACACTTGTAAGTTCCATTATTATTGCTTTATATGTATGCTTTATGCCTCCTCTATGTCACGTTAGAAATTATATGACTTCCCAATGCAAGTGTTTATTGTATGTCTTTGCTTCCAAATTAGAAGTTTGACCCCGTAGCTCCATAGCAACTTAATTACAAGTACAATTCGTTTCATTGCTGCAACTTTCAGTTCAAATGCTTTAAGCTACATTGGGAGATTCATTTTCCATGGTTTGTTCGATATGAAAGTTGATGAGATATGATAATTGTACTGGGTAGGATAATATTTATATTCACAACAATCTCTACGTTTTGATTGAAGTAAGTGATATGTAAAGACGTATGATGTTTGTAAGTGAGGGTAGATTTGCTTATCATAAGGAAGCATTAGCTCCTCTTTGGTGGCTATATTTTCCTTGGAGAAAATATATTCAACACTCAAAAGTAAATAACTGGAAATTTGTTGCACAAGTTACCAAAACACAACTATCTCAGTCCAATTCTTGAAATTGGACAACCATAGAAGTGCATCTATTTTTGATGAATTAAGACCTGAGAACTGGAGCACTGTTGCTGAGATTATTGAAGTTTGTCCTATTTATAAATTATAGGAATTAATAGTATTAAACTACCACATCTTAGTTTGTCAATGTCCAACACCACTATCCCCCTTTGGCTCACATCTAATGAAAGAAAAAGAAAAATGTTTCAAAATAGAGAGAGATGTAGAAATCATTAAAAGATTCCTTTTATTTCACTTGCGTTTTAGGCGTAAAGAGAGAAAAATGTGTTATTTGGATTGTTGGCAGATTGATTGATTGTGGATGGCTAGGGTTGAATCATATAGACAGCTTATACAGTACTTTGAGCACTGACTTGGTTAATAATTTCGGTTCATGGAAAAATAATGAGGCTTTTGAGGAAACCAAAACTGCAATGATATATTTTTCGTTATTCAACAATTACTGAGTTTGTTAGGTTGTTTTTAGTTCTTGATACTCTCTATGGTATTATGGATTTTGGGAGGAATCAAGCCTCATCTGTTTTGGATGTCGGATGACATGCTGCACGTTTGAATGAGAAGATTATACTATCCCTATCATCTTTGCTTTTGTTTCCCTTCTATCAGATCTCTTCCCACCATGGTGGAGTATTTGGCTTGTATTGCATAAAAACTGGAGCAGATGATGCATGCTACAAGCCTATTGTGTATTTCCGAGACCTATTCCTCTTAGGAAAACCCCTTACTTATGCTAACGTCAAATAAGATAGTTTCTTTTAAGTAATGATTACGTGTTATTCTTTTATGCTAACGTCAAATAAGATAGTTTCTTTTAAGTAATGATTACATGTTATTCTTTTGGTCATTGCATAAGTTACTTAAATTTGGGCATGCTGGTTGCAGGATACCTTGCAAGATTTGAAGTCTGAATATAGTGTATATGAGGACTTGGCTTTTGGGAAGATCAAAGGTTAGTTCTTACCATTCATCCAATTGTTATGTTGTGTTTTAATTTCTCTCCATAGCCTTAGCTTTGATCAATGGAGAATATGTTGCAGAGGGTCTTCTCCTTGCTGCTTCACACCCCCTAGCAACTACTGGAGCTGTTCTTGGTGTTGGAGTCCTGGGTCTGAAACGTAAGTCTATTCAAGTCTTTAGGTGCTGAATGATATTTCTGGGATGGACACATGTGGTTTGACATAGTCAAAGTGTTATCTACTTAATTCTCATTCCCTTTGGGTCCCACACGATAAAGGACTCAAAGGGTGTTTGATTGTGCATTTGGCTCATTTTAGCCTAGCTTTAGTTGTCTATT